>VTPC01089916.1:0-90097 GCA_011009095.1 Ignelater luminosus | reverse complement strand
TTTGCGATGTCGTAGTCTTGACGTCCCAGCTACACTTTATACCTGATATGTACCTGATGTGATTGAAATTACGCGCTGGCGATGTAATTTGAGTACTCTTTTGCGATGTCGTAGTCTTGACGTCCCAGCTACACTTTATACCTGATATGTACCTGATGTGATTGAAATTACGCGCTGGCGATGTAACTTGAGTACTCTTTTGCGATGTCATAGTACTGACGTACCAGCTACATCGATAAAATGTAATCGAGAGATGTAGTGCTCGTTTTTTCGTTGGTATGTACCTGTTACATTAATGTCAAACCTGTGTTTACTGGGTAGTTTCCTTCATAAATGGGAGGGAGAAAAAACTGTTTGAGAATGAAATCATACTTTCAGCAATCTACTATTTAGATCAACGATTTAAAGTAGTTTTAAACGAGACTCATCGAAAGTGCCAAGAATTATATTATAAAAGTCTGGGAGGGTTTGCACTCCTTATAAAACTCTGAACTGAATTTGTTGGACCTATCTTCTACTACTGGTAACAATGGCTCATTGTCATCAAGTACGAAGATGATGTGATAGAGAATTTTTTAAAAAAAGAGTGTTTTAAAAGGCAGTGGAGATTCCACAAACCTACAAATAGCTTTGAATGGCTTTGTTTATCGTGCCTCGTTGCGTTTGTTAATGATTTTAGTTTTATTGGCTTGTAACATTTCTTTTACTTTTTACTGTATGGCGCAATCTCTCTTAGTGTGTCTTTATGTAATTCTAAAAGTATTCTCCTTCGCAATAAATATCGTATATGGATCTCTAGAATTTGTGTGTCCTAGAAGTAATTCGAGAGACTTGCAATTTGTTGTTGAGTGAATGGTGCTGTTATATGCTAATACGGCATACATCATCAGATGTTTGGGAGTATGATTTCTTTCAGATTGTAATGATCTATAGTGCTCAATAAGCAAGGAGTGTGATCTTTCAGCCATTCCTTGCAAATTGTGATTGAATATGGTAGAATAGTACCATTCGATCTTGTGCAACTTTGCGAGTTTTTATATGATTCGATTTTTGAATTCTGTTCATCTATTTGAACAGATTTTCTTTAGTGTACTATAATGAAGGAAATAAGTAAGTAAATTGTCAGCAATATTTGTTTCTAAGGAGTATGCTTGTGCTAGTTTTGTAAACGAATCGATGATGGTTGAAAACTTAACGCTTTCAATTTGGAAAATATCAGCAAAGAGAACACTCGTAAAATCTACTGTAACCAATGCCAAGCACTAGCAAATCTAAAGAAAATTATTCAAACATTATACCAAGCAAATTTAGGGAATTTCTTGAGGTGATACGTCCAATTCTAAAGAGCTTAAAAAGAGAATCTTTAAAGAGAAAACGTGTTGGTAAGAAATCTGAAATATTGACCAACTCGCCATATAAAGATAGTGTTGAGAAAAAACTAAAAAATCAAATTCTAACCGCCTGCAAAAATTCAAAAGAACTATAATGTCAAAGAAAAAGAAAGTAGAACAAAATAATGCAAATAAAGCACCTTTGAAACCATCAGGCACATGTCCTAGGTGTAAAGAAACATATTATAACCCTCCAGATTTGAATCTAATTCGGTGCAACTCCTGCAAGGAATGGTGGAACAAGGCTTGCAGCTTCTATACTGGAAGAAATCAATTTGTTTGTGATATAATGCAGTTAATAACTTGTTTGCGCATTCTTGAAGTTTGTAATACGTACTCTTAGACTACACTCAGTCTAAGAATGCGCAAAATTATGTTTTTATTTTTTTAACAATAAAATATTCTAATTAAAATTGCACTTGTATTGCTTTTATTAACTTTATTTAACGTGTAACGCGAATAGAATTTTTTTTATTGTTGTCTAGTGAAAGATCTATTTTAAAACTAGATTTGAACATTAACTGCGCGCTCTTAGCACAGTAGCATTATGCTGTGGTTTAGAGAAGGGGTATTCTGTGGTTTAGTGTATATTATGCATTGTTAGCGTTCGTGTCATTAATTATAATTAGAAGTGTTTAAAGAATTATAGGTAGGTCACTAAAAAAGTTTTCAGCCTTGCAGCTATAAAGAGCATTACCGAACGTCATACACCTGTATAGACACATGTTTTGTATGTCCACATGTGCAGTTTCATTTAATTAGGACGATGCTATCTCTTCCAGTAGGCACAGTTGTCCAGCAACAATGAGTGAATTTACTCGACGTAATTTTCGTGCCATAATGTGTTACAACTTTAAACTGCTTTGCTGAGATGAAAGATGTTTTTGGCGACGGCTCCCCTTCCAAAGCAACAATTAAACGTAGGGGGAGATTTTGCCTTAAATGACGACTTTCGCTCAGGACATTCTGCAACTGCTGCAGACAATCGCTATGTAACATATGTGAAGATAGAAGAGACCCTTGGCATTCATGCAGCATCGGTACACTCAATTCTTCACAAACATTTGGGATTAAAGAAGGTTTGCATGGTTTGGGTACCGCATCGTTTAACCAACAAGTAAAATGATGCCGGGACACCATAAAAAAATTTAAAAACGGAAGCGGAAAAAACATTTCAGATGTGGTAACGGAAGACGAAACATGGGTATATCATTATGATATTCCTACTAAACAACAGGCGAAGCAGTGTGTCTTTGAAGATGAACCAACACCAACAGACGTCCGACGACAGAGAACAACAGGCGAAAGAATCTACGCTGCATGGTGGCCACAGTTAAGTTAGAAGAACAGGCCACAGTAACATCTTGATGGTACATAACTGTCTTCCTTCTCATCAGGCGGCTGCTACTGTGGATTTTTTAAAAACTTCTGGAATTCGTTTACGAGAACACTTTCCCTACAGTCCAGATCTAGTCCTCTGTGATCTTGGTTTTTTTCCAAATTGAAATTAGCCCTAAAAGGTCGCCGTTTTTTGTCTGACAAAGAAATAGAAATGGTGATAAGGCAAACCATTGAAAATCTCGGGGAAGATTTAGGGCTAGAAATTTTTAATGACTGGTTTGTACGTATGAATAAATGTATTGCTTGTGGTGGAAATTATTTTGAAAGAATAAATGCCTAAACTGTTAAAGCTCAAATCTTTTTTAGTTACCTATGTTATTATTTATAAATAATTATAACTGGAAAAACTATAAATGTATTGGAAATTGTGATCAGTCGATTTTAGTGCACAGGAAGATTTCATCAGTGACTGATCAATTTAAATATATCTTATACAATTAACTGTTTTTCTCTTCATTATTTAATTTTATTCGCAAGACTTCCAAAAGGTGAGATCTGAATATATATCGTAAGACTCAGTAACGGCGTCACGAAAAAGGTGCATATTTCGCAGCTGAAGGCTAGTCACCTACAAGGCTCAGCTCACCGTGAGGTGACCGAAGAAGTAAAGGCTGAAGATTGGATGTCGTTTCCTAATACATCGTCCGATAGCACTAAAGTCTCGCCTAAGCCTAATGCCACTGCGTCTCGTCTGAGTACACTTCCTGGTAGACCAGTTGAGAGCGCAAACCACCAGTGCGTTTCTCGCCCAGTCACTATGAACGAACTTTTTTTCGTTGAGGGGAAATGATATTATAGCCAGGGCCGGCTCAAGAGCCAGGTTTACGGAGCAACTGCCCAGGGCCCTGCACCTGCTGGGGCCTCGCGCCTTGAGAGAAAAATGATTAATTATTTGTATCGATATGTTCAGAACAAATAAAATTTCTAATTTTTTCTGAATATTTAAAATAAACAAATTAGAGTATGTCTGAAAAAGCAGTGTGTTTCTGCTTTTTTTATTTTAAGGGCCCCGCAAAATTTTGCTGCCCTGGGCCCCGCAAAACTTCCAGCCGGCCTTGATTGCAGCTGTTGTCATAAAGAGTTTAGATATATCAAGTAGGTAAATAAAAAAGAAAGATTTTTCTGAATGAAATAAATGTCAAATTGTTCTAAAGAGGTCTGTTATTTATTATTTTAAATATCTTAAACTCACCAGCTCGTTATGTCTATAACAGCAGGGAATGGTTGAATGAAAATCTTTCGCAGCATTGGATAGGTGGTAATGATCCTATTTTGTGGTTGTCGCGGTACCCTGATTGATTTAAATCCTTTGGATTCTTTTGTTTGGGGTTTTCTGAACGAGAAGGTTTACCAAACACCCCCGAAAAATCTGCAAGCACGAATAATGGATAGTGTACAATTAATTACTCCACATATACTTAGAAATGTTCATAATGCAGTATACCATTGCAAGCAACTGCCAGCCTGGAAGCTAACGGAGGACAATTTAAACATGAACATACGATCAATTTGAGTAAATCTGTGATTTATAAGTTTATTAATTTATTTTTAATCTTAAATAAATCAAGGGAGACTTGTTTGATTACTGGATTTTCATAATTATTGTTTGTAAGTTCGTCCTATGTTGCCAAATTTAAAGTTCTTAAATTGCTTTCTCCATGGGTAATACATAGCCAGAAACTTTCTTCGATAAACATTTTCATCTCAGTTTTGCATGGGGACTATGACTACATGAAGCTATTCCACCAATTGTCGAACACCCTGTAGTACCTAAACTACTATAATAATTTTTATAAAAGATAGTCGGTCTCCGGCTAACTTCTTAGTTTTTCATCATGTAGAGTGATGAGCGCGTCCAAAGTCGACACAACTAGTTTGAATTCTAAAAATTGCACCGATAGCAGGCATAGAGATATCCGACAGTATTATTTTACAAAACAAATTATGAAACATGCTTTTATTATGTAAACTGCTTTAAAGTTTTGAAAAATGCCGTTTTTAAAGAGATAAGTGATAACTGATAACATCAGTAATGAATTGCTGACTATGTAAATTTATAAGTAAACTAAGAGCAGTAAACAACTTTCAACAAGTGATAGTGTTGTAAAGTGTTTCGTTAATATGTATTACTGTTTTGTTAATGTATTGCTTCTAAAACAGTAATATAACAGATATGAGTAGGTTTGTAAAATTTTAAGCCAAGATTTACAAAATAATATAGGTATAACCGCAGTTAATTCTTTTTTTTTGTAGGATTATACTGTGAGAACTAAGTTTTAAGTAGCATGTATACATAAATAATCATTTAATCAGACTATTATCTTTAAGGAATCAGTGAATTAGCTTGTGCGCAGCTCACAATTTTTTTAAACAGAAATTATAACTTTTATAAACGAAATCACGTGCGAAAAACCTTTAACAAACCCAGAAGTGTAAGGAAAATTCATCATTTATTGTCCCTGACATAGATAGCATTGACAAACAAATGAAAAACTGTTTGCTGTCGATTTGTTGTTTCTTGATATTAATATATGTGAAGTTTGGTTTCATTACGTCTTACTATTTAAAAGTTCTTAATTTTATTCTGTTGTGTTCGTGATTTTTTGAAAATAAAACAGTTTTAAATACGAGCTGTTACTAACTACCTCTGTAAGAAGGGGTTATCGCCTAAAGAAATCCATAACGACATGACAGAAATGTTGGGTGAATCTTCCCCTTCATATCAAATAATTAAAAATTGATCTCGAGATTTAAATGTGGAAGAGAATCTTGTCAACACGCACCAGGTGTTGGACCGCCGAAATCTGTCACCACTCAAGAAAATATAAATTTAGTCCACGCCATGGTACTAAGTGATCGCAGAATTACTGTTAGATTTATAGCAGAGACATGTGGCTTTTCAGAAGGTACAGTTGAAAAAATCTTGCACGATGAATTGAACCTCAAAAAACTGTCTGCACGTTGGGTACCAAAAATGCTGATGTCCGATCACAAACGCATCAGAGAGACTACCGTTGAGGCTAATTTGCCAATAATTAACTGAGATCCGGATCAATTTTTGAAAAAAATTGTTACTGTAGATGAAACTTGGGTTCATCATTTTGATCCAGAGTCAAAATGCCAAAGTATGGAATGGCGGCATAAGGGTTCACCGCCTCCTCGAAAATTTCGTGTCAAGTTTTCGGCCGGAAAGATCATGACAACCGTTTTTTGGGATTATGAGAGAGTAATTTTTATAGATTATTTACCATTGGGCACACTGTTACAGATGAATATTATGCAAAGCTAATTTCAAAAGTTCGCGATGCTATTAAAGAAAAGCGAAGCGGAAAGTTGAGATATGGCATTTTGTTTCATTAGGATAATGCCCCACCTAGCAAGAGTTATGTTTCCAAGGTCGCCATTCACAATGCCGGTTTTGAAATTTTTGAACAACCTTCCTATTCTCCAGACTTGGGTCCCAGTGACTATTTCTTGTTCCCAAAACTAAAAGAACATCTTCGGGGAACCCATTTTTTAGACGACGAAGAAATTATGTCCGCAGTAAACGAGTGGCTTGCAGACCAAAGTAAAGAATGTTTTTCGAAGGGTATTTAGGAACTTCAGCATCGATGTGAAAAATGAATTAACCTATCAGGAGATTATGTTGAAAAATAGAATAGTCTTGTATTTCTGAACTGTTTGTTTCTATGTCAGGGACAATAAATAATGAACTTCCCTATGTTCGAGTATTATCGTTTGCCTTCGTCGACCTACCTACTGATTGAAATTTGAAATATCCTTAGCTCAGGTTGAAAATATCCGCTTCCACAGCTTAAGAGTAGGAGTAAAAGACTTAATGGTCGGTATGAACTGACTTCTGTCGGGGGTTTTCCGAGATTTGCAATCATAATAATTTGGGCGTATTTCCACTGTACAGGGAAGTAGCAAAGTCGTAGTATGCTATTGTAAATGTTTGTTAATAGTACAATTGCTTTTCTTGGAAAATTCTTCAGAACTTCTCCGATTATAAGGTCGTATCCAGGTGTTTTGTGAGAGTTCAAGGGCTGAATGTCTTTGCGTACCTCAGCTGGTGAGATCGCACAAAGTGGTGGTGATAGTTGACACGGAATGTTTAGAAAGGCTTTGACGTCTTCATCATCAATATCATTTTTGAAATGAGCACTGAAGACATTTGCAAGATGTTCGGCAAAGGCATCTGCTTTTTCTACAGCAGAGTGTGCCCAGCTTCCATTGTTTTTTCTTATTGGTGGAATGGGTACTTTTGAACTTATTTGTGACCTTCCATAACGAGCGATCATCTGAAAAGAGATTAGTGATATAGATTTCAAATGTTTCATTTTTGGCTTGGAGTATGGCTGTGGGTAAGTTGCGATTCAAACGATTTAGGTGATCTTTATGTATAGGATTTCTCGTATTTTGCTATTTGCGACGATAGCTTTACGTTTTTTCAAAAGCAAGTTCTTTAATGTGCTGATCTTGCACTGTTTTCCAATTTTATGTGTGGTGTATGGTTGCAGTATGTGATGTTTTAAAGCTGATTTGATGATGGGTGAGTCAGCATGAGCCGTTTCATCGGGATGGTCAGCATAGTAGACACTGAACAGCGGTATTTTCATAATTGTTAAGTCCGTTGAGTAGCTCTCTAAGATTACAAGTATGTCAAGTTTGTTAATTTGTAGAAAGAGTGAGATCTCCTGAACGTGACTAGTTACCCCGTTGGCATTCCAGGGTGCTATTCTCAATGAAGAAGCCATTATTGCGGCAGTCAGCATGGTTAGAATCATGCTGGTTTGATTAAGTAGTTGACTAAACATGTTTTTCAAGTCATTGAGGAATGATGTTTTATTTATTAAGTCTTGATTGCTTGACGGTATTGTGGCAATTGAAGGTGCTGTTTGTGTAAAAGTTTTAGCAAATGATCTAGCATTATGCGCTGCTTGTTGAATGGGGGTATTGCAGTTTGGTAGCGCCACTGTGTGGGTTCTGGTTGAATTTCGTGGGTTTCCTTTGGATCTTATGTTTAGTAGATCCTGGTATACTACTCAACCTTTGTAGTTGGCCGGATGGTTTACATTACATAAAATGGATGTTGCAGGTGTTTCCCTAAGTTTTGGTATCATGTGCTTTTCCGCATTTTACGCAGTTGCATGGTTTCGTATAATACGTTCGAGTATGTCCATCGTGTACACTGGATTATAGTATTTTTGTTTCTGGGAGATTCAACTTGGATTTTACAGTGTTGCAAAAATTCTAGGTTATAAATCTCTTTGAGGTTCTAGATCGACAAAGAATAATGGTAGAGGATTTTTACTAACCCTGTGGTTTACGTTAATGATGTTTCGTACCTGGTGTCCCTTAGTTTTTAGTTCTTCAGTAATATCGGTTAACGGTATGGAGTGATGAAGGTCACGTATAACTACTCGGTATGCTCGTTCTGGTTTTATCCGGTTTGGGTCGAAGCTCGGGTTTGGGCCGTTCGGCTTTGTTAGTCCTGTTGAGCTGTTGGAACTTGTCGGACCTTTCGGCCTTGTCGGGCCATATGGGTCGCTTCGCTTCTCGGGTCTGTCGGGCGGTTCGGACTTCTCGGACCGTCAGGCCTGTCAAGCCTTCTGGACGTCTCGGTCCTTCGGGTCCATTGGGCCGTTTGGATCTTTCGAGCCTGTCGGGTCGTACAAGTCTGTTGGATTTTTGGATTTCTCGGTCCTTCGGGCTTGTCGGATGTATCAGTCTGTTCGAAGTTCCGGCATATTGGACCGTTCGGGCCTCCAACCTGTTGGAGCGTTCAAGCCTGTCGGGAGTTGCCACTAAAAAAAATATCGATGACGTCATATCTCCTACATGACTCACCCTGTATAAATATTTTTTGTTTAAAAAAATGGGCATTTAAAAATAAAAATCGAAAGGTCCGAGGTTTTTTCTAAAAGTTCGTTCCTGAATTTTTAAAGAATTTATATAAAAAAGGGTAATTTTTAAATTAAAGAAGATATAATGGATATTTTATATATTTCTGGAGGAAATTGAACCATGAGAAGTTGGCAACACTGCTTTAGAAACGTAGATACAGACAACACGAACAAAAAATTCAAACAAATTTTAATTATTATTATTATTATTAAAAAATGGTATTAGAAAAAATGTTGTATCTGTCAGCAAAACAGTATCACTTTCCTTGAAATTGATGAAATATTTTTATATTAACTGTATCGCTGTAGCCCTAATTCAAGGCCGTAGATAGAATTGAATTTCGGGGGGGGGGAAGTTCCTAAAAAGAAGGCTTCTCGTTGCTTGAGATACAGAATGATGGAAGTTTATTTAAAAATGAGTTTTTCAAATATCAGCAGATTCAGATTTGGCAAGATGCTTCTGCGCTTTTAGTAATTTACACGATGAGTTTGACCAAATTCCATATACGTCAAATTTTAATATAATTCTTTTAGTGGTACTTTTAAATACCTCATTTTTCTTCAATTAGTATGACGAGTCGAAACTTGGATATCATCCTATTTGGAGCATCGGGATATACAGGAAAATACTGTATTAAAGAGATTCATCGACTGACAAAAGTTAATGGAAGATTTTTGACGTGGGGTGTTGCAGGTCGTTCGGAAACCAAACTAAGAGCGGTTTTGTCTGAATGTCAAAAACAAATTGGTAATGTAGAGATTTATTTATAGGTACCTACAAAAATTGTTTTGATTTATTACTATTTTAAATAACAGGCGATGACTTAAGCGAAATACCAGTCATAATAGCTAATATAGAAGATAGCCATTCTTTAAGGCAAATGACTGCTCAAAGTAGAATAATAATTAATTGTTGTGGACCTTATCGCTTCTATGGCGAACCGTTGATAAAAGCATGTATAGAAACTGGTACTCATCAAGTAGATGTAGCTGGAGAACCGCAATATATGGAAAATATACAGCTGAAATATCACAAAGTCGCGCAAGAAAGAGGAATTTATATAGTTAGCTCTTGTGGATTTGATAGTATCCCTGCAGATCTCGGTGTGGTGTTCATGCAAAAAAACTTTAAAGGTTATTATTATTATTAAAATGTGTACAACAATGTCAGACCTTTATAATCTCAAATTTTGCTACTAGGTATCTTGAACTCTATAGAAACGTATTTGCACATGACGAGCGAGGGAGTAAAAACAGGTCCTCATTTTAATTATGCGACTTGGGAAGCTTTAGTGCACAGTATAGCGAACGCAAAAGAATTGGTTCATATCCGTCGCAAATTATACCAAACCCCTTTACCAAAATTTAAACCCCAACTTAAAGCCAAGTAAGTTTTGCTTGTACTAATTTGTATTCAGCACAAAGTCATTTAACAGGTTCTATGCTATAGGCCTCCAGTACAAAAAACACACACAGGTAATGGTTGGATTATACCATTTTTTGGAGCTGACCGTTCTGTTATTTATCGTACCCAAAGACATCTATACGAAAGTGAAGATTTAAGACCTGTTCAAGTTCAAACTTACGAAGTGGTTAACTCACTCTTTACAGTGATAGCTAGGGTATTTTATGGAAGTCTGTTTCAATCTTTGGCAAAATATAAATGCGGTCGAGATTTATTACTGAAGGTATAGGTTTTAGGTGATTTTCCTAATAAATCATCATCATTTAAAAACTACTAGATTTGAGCCTGTGATATTCAGCCTGGTAGAGGATCCGCATGATGTTTACAGGTTCAAGTCCTACTTTAGTTTTAATTTAATATTAGCTACTAATATCGTTATCTAACAGAATAAATAACTAGATTTTTAGTATCCAGTTTTATTTTCTGCGGGTACGTTTACTCGTAGAACTCCATCCGAAGAAGTGATGAAGAAGACTAAATTTTGTCTAACATTCCAAGGGAACGGCTGGGATGTAGAATCCGTTAAAAATGCTGAGCATGTTCAGAAACAGCCTTTAAATCCTCCAAATAAGACTGTTGTAGGTTACATAACTGGTTACGATCCTGCTTATGGAGTTACTGCAATTTCAGTTACTCTTGCTGCTATTGTTATTCTTACAGACACTGAGAAACTTCCCAAAGGGTAAACAATATTATAGATTATTTTTACTTAATAATTTTAAAATGGTTTTTTAGAGGTGGTGTTTACACTCCGGGTGCAGCATTTGCTAAAACATCACTGATTGAACAGTTACAATCAAACGGCTTAGTCTATAAAATTAAATGTAAATTATGATTATACTGTAGCATGTTCGGTTTTAGCTTTAAGTGAATGTTTTTTATTTTTAAATTTGTTAAATGAATATTGATCAAATGGGTGTGGGTAATAAAATAAATTAGTTAAAAGAAATAATAGAGGTCCTTTACTACCGGGGGGGGGGGGTAAAACATTTTTCAACGATTGTAATTGTTTTTCATAATTTCCATCTATAGCAGGTTCTGTTATAAGAAGGTTAATAAAAGAGAAGTGCGATAGCGCGTTGATACACAGACCGACCCGACGGCGTACCAGTGCAGGCAGTGCCTAAAACGGTTTCGTAGCAAAAATGCAATAGCAGATAAGATAATCACTTCAGCTGGAGACAAGTTGAAAGTTCTAGACTGCGAAAGCCTACATATTGCTGTTCTCTTCACAAATCAAATTCGGTCATGGTTGTACTGCACTCTGTGTTTTAGATGACTTTGGAAATATTAAATGGCGGTCTTTACGAATTCTGCCTTTGTTTTTGTACAAAAATGATTCATTTAAGTTTTCTCATAAAGCAAACGCATCTCCCTCCATTTTTTTAATCATTCTTTAAATCAATTGTAAACTAATTAGTGTAAATAGGGATAATTTTAAGAAAATTAAGGTAGATAAAAATGTAAACCAGTATACAATCTAATAATTTTTAATTTAAAATTTAATTTGACCTAATTAGAATTTAGTACAAAAGCTTGATTCGATTTTTCGAATTTAATTTAATAGGCTCGTTGTAACATTTTAGAATACAGTAATACCCCGCATTTACGCGATAGGTGGGACCGAGCGATAACCGCGTAATTTGAATTCGGGTAAGTTGGGGTACAATTTTGCATATAGATACATACAACTTATGTTAAAGAAAACAGTAATTTAGAAGAAAAATGTATAATAAAATACAACAAATTATATTATTATGAACTGCAAAAACATAAACCGAAGTTATTTTGACGCAGAAGGCTTCATAAAATCTAACAAAGTCGTCTGACGGATCAAAGATTTTTTCTTCTCAAGCAAAAATTTCCTCGTTGGACTCTATGTTTTCCAAAATTTGTAACCCTTTTTCAATTGAACTGAGGCCTTCTGTCAACAAAAGACGCATCGACTAGAAGACTTAAAAACCGCGTAACTTCGAATTCGCATTTAACTTTAAATTGCATTTGAATATATGTAATCTGATTATTTACAAAATACAAATTAGTTTATATATAATTTATTAAAAATTAGTTTATATATAATTTGTTAATTGAGCGTATTCAGCTAATTTAAAATCCAATTAAAATTGATTGCGGATGCGTTCAGGTCAGTACCGTTAATCTCAGTCGTAGTTAGCATTTATTTTATGTAACTTTCGTTTTTTACGCTGTAGAGCAAATTAAATAATAATCGAAGCGACAGACGCCATTTGGAAATCTGCTTAGCACTGATGTATAACTGGTTGCGTTGGCGTCTTATACAGAGGGATGCGGTCTTGAATTAATTTTTTATTTAATTTTAATATTTCCATTTATAATTTTATGAATTAGATATTTTCCTTTTTTAGGGAAACTAGGGTTATTAAATTGATAAATTAAATGAAATAGATTAAAATAAAGCAAACTTAAGATAATCTACTTTCTCTCTTGTTTACATTTCGAAAATGCATGTTATCCTGTCGATGATGCAGTGGTGTCGTGGAACGGGGGTTCGTCTGACAAGCAGAAAATCCGGGTTGCAAATCCTTTTTTCGTTCCTTTGCTTTTTCTTTAAATTGTAGTCATGTTATTTGGTAATTCATTGTTTCCTTTTTATCATATATCATTTTTTAATTAAGTCCATATTTATTAAAACACTATTTAACGAAAAAACTATCAAATTATCACCTAAACCAAAATAAGTATTTAAAATAAGTAATTGCCGTAGTCTCTATAAAACGCTGTTTCAAGGTCTTTTGCATTATTTTAAAGTATCATGTTATTCATATTTACATTACTACGTCATGTCAAAAAAATTTAATAATAATTTTAAAAATAGTAAAAAAAGTATTTGACTTTTTAGATTAGGAAAGAAAGTAAAGTTTGATAATTCTGTGTGGTAGTTCGATTTTTTAACAAATCTAAAACAGTGAAAGAGAATCAGATTTCGATTGGGGATGTGTGTTATATGGTGTTACGCGGTCTAATATCTCTGATAGAAGAATCTATCTTACCCCAAAAAAATGAATGGACAAGGCTATAACCAGTTCTAAGGTATTTACAGAGTTGTGTAGGCAACCCATTCTACAGCATCACCATTACTTTCAAGCAATTCAAGTCAAAGCAGGTTCTCTGCAGGACGCCTGCCGCAATTAGTTCCGTTTCATTGAATCTTTACTTAAGCCGTGCCGGGGATTATGATATTTTCGGTTTTTAAATAAAATTAGGCGTGAAAGCTAAATATTTGTGCATCATTTTCAAGGAAGGAATACAGTTAAGACTTGAGTTAATAATTATTGAATTGGTCCAAAAGGTTGTGTGAATTAGAACATACTTTAATTAACACTAATCTTTAGATTTTATTGTCAAATATTATCAAAGTTTTAGTGAAGAAGGCATTAATTTTAAGCATTAACTTGAAGCTCTAAAAGATGCATATTTTGAAACCCACGGAGAATATTCTGTTTAATTCTGAGAAAGCGTTTTCCTTCTGCCAGCAATTCGTGACTTATTTTCAGCACTTTTTGTTAAAGTATATCAACATATACTAATAACCTGCAGGAGCTGAGGCTAGATTTAATAACATCTTAGTCAACCGTAATATTATTTATTTAAATAAGTAAGTTACAAATGTAAACAAATACAATTTACGTATTAACGAAATTCTCGTTTCTCTTCTTGGGTCATTTGCTATTAAACAATACTAAACATTCTTATTTAAACGACGAAAAGTGTGTTAACAAAAAATGTTTGGTATATCATGGCGACCTAAGGATTAATTAATATTTTTTAAAGTTTTCCGTTACGCGTTTGCAGATAATGATGTTTGCAACATAACAAAAAATGGTAGCTAGTGGCATATTTGTATTATGAGGTACAAATATAAATACTACTACATTATAATCTATGTGTTTTTCTTTTTTTCCCTAGAAGTAGCCATTCTCGAAGAAGGAGCTGGCCAAAAGTCATAAAAAAGCCTTTTTGATCATAGTTGTTTTCTAGATCCTGAAACCTACCAAGACAATTCTAATAGATCTCAAGTATCTAATACCACCGCGGTTCAATAGGAACCTGGTCACCGTAATTCTTTTGTCGGTAGAGGGAAATTGTATAGGAGTGCTGGCTTTGAAGGTCCCCAAACATTACTTTAAACTACCCAAAGTCTTGTTCGGATCTACAAGCGTGAGATAGGAATTTTTAATAAATATCAAAAATAGATATTTTATTTGCTTTGCCGCTGAAGACCGTTCAAATTCAGACAAAAGCAATTTATATCTAAAGAATTACTTAAAAAAGTTAGAAGTGATTGTGATTGTGTGTGATTGTCCAATTTGCTTTTTGCTTTTTTCCCCTCCCAATTTTTCTTAATTAAAAATGGGACGTTTGGCTTTCTATCTCTAAAACGTAAAATGTTATCGCCATGGGACTTTTTGTTATTACATCTTGTAATACAAAATAAAATATTGGTGTGATTTAAGCAGTTCATTTGTTTTCTGTATAGCTATTTAGAAAAGATCAGACCATTTGATTGTCTACAAAAAACCTCTGGCGTATTAATTCCAAAAACTGCCGTTTTTAAGCCAAAAAGAAATAAAAACCTAAAACTAGTGCAGAAACTATTGCTGTATCGAAATAAATAAAGACCAGTGGCTCCAACAAAAACACTCATATCCTATTTCCTTTTTTGAAGTTTTCATTTATTGTTTTAAAATTACGAAACAGAAACCAAACAATGGTTTATGATTTTCTACGTAGACTACGAACCGAAATTTACATCCGGCAAAATCCAGATTTGGTAAGGTTATATGTTTTTGACCTGACCCTTTGAAAATGATGGGTCGGATTTTAAAATAAAGATAACTAGACTTCGCGCGGTCTTAAAACTACATACAAACGTCATAAGTGACGCCATGCGCAGTTTACAAAAATAGGTCGGACCAATCCAAGTTCACTTATACAGGGGAGTAATGATCGATATCGGAAATCGAACATAACCTTGCTTCCGTTTGTACTTTGTAAAACTGCAATGTTACGCCACTGTGATTTTAATGACGTCATACTTTGCGCATTTTCGTTCATGACGTACATGTAGTTCTAAGACCACGCGAAGTCTTAACAGATCAATGGTTGTTGAGAGTAAAACTAATATCCACTTCAAAAGTTCTAAAAAACCTATCGGTTTAAGCGTCACAGAGGAAAAATAGAATTTCTTCATTTTTTTCATTTCCTTGTAACTTTTTTATTTGAAAAGATAGGTCAGGAATTCTTTGACATCTTTAAGGTACTTAACGTAATAAATAAATTATTTTGTGTGTACTTATTTCTTTTTTATTTACGCATTATCATTTTTACTTAGGTTATCCTAACATTTAAATACAGCTTTTAAAAGAGTTCGCATTGTGAAGTGCACGGTTACCTAAATTCATGTTTTCTATTAAATTTTCAAGGTAAGTATAAAAATTAGGTTGGTATCCTTCTTGAGTTCTTTCAAGCAGAGCATAACTTATCAATCAATGTCAATGTCCAGACTAAAAATTGTATCATTTTTATCAAAGAAAAAGAAAATAATAAAAAATTTCATTAACAATAATGAATGTAATAGACACACCTTTAAAGCATTGAAAGTAAGAAGGAATATTTGATGAACTGACTAATAACGGATTTTTCCTCATTTTCGTGCCATTTACCGGTTTGAGGCATTAGTAACCAAAGCTTACGTTGTAAACCCAACTTACTACCTTGGAAATAGAATCAGTAAATACAGAGACATCGAGAATTGCCGCAAGCCACGTGACCACTAAGTTAAAAATGGCACGAAATTTTATTTTTCGACGTTGGCCATACTACGGAATAACGCCCAACCGACTACATTTCTAACTTAAAATTACATCCACGTGCGTGCGTTCCGTGATTTCTTGTTGTTGTTTTGCGTTTTTTGCAGTTTATTTTGTTCTATTTTAATGTCAGTCTTTTTCAACACTAAATCTTTTTGTGAGTTAATCGAGGTAAGTTAAATTTAATAAATTCAAAGTGTGATAATAAATTTGAAATATTTAAGTTTTTAAGTGGTTTCATCATATATCCAGTACAACGCCACTGGAAAACTACATTATTTTTATTACAACAGAGCTGCCAATAGTGCAAGATGTGTTGCCTAACCAACAGTAAATTTCGTGGTCACGTGGTTTGTAGTCAATTTCGATTTTCCTGTATATGAAGATACCTAATCGTTCAAAGAATAAGTTGCCTAACGTCCACAGAGCGAGAAATCTGCAAACTTTGAATGTTTGATTAAAATTTTTATGTTCTGTTCTAGGACGTTGGTTCATATGTCTTTCAAAATACATTTATTTTAAACGTAACCCAAAGGACAATACAACAAGGGCATCTAGAACACCTGCTACTGTTTGTAACCGATAGCATTATTTTATCAAATAGAAGCCCTTGTTTATATTCGAAAATATATTATAATACTATGTACTATTTATTATGTAAACTGATTAAAAGTTTTGAGAAACGCTGATTTTTAAAGTGTCAATAACATTACCCGCTAGTAAACGGAGATCAGTAAACAACTTTCAACAACTGATGTAGCAGATGAGACGTCAAAATTACCATACAGTCAAATAATTAATAAAGGCAGTAATATACGGATATGAGTAGGTTTGTATAATTTTAAGCAAATAATTTGAATTACGAACTTACAAATAATAATTCTCGTAGTTGATTCTTTTTTTGTAGTATTAATATTATTCTGTTGGAATTAAATGTTAAATAGCACGTACATAAATAATCTTATCCACGATAAGATTATTTTTATAGGAATCATTCTGTGCGCACGCCTCGATGTTTTTACTTACTGGTTGCTTAAAGCAGAAGTTACCAAAAGTTATATGTTGAGTTTGACTTTTTTATCTTAGGATTAAAAAGTTAATGTGGAATGTAAAACATTAAAATTATTTTTATAAAGTACCACATTTATTCAGTTAACAATTAATTCTTGAATGACATAATAGATTCCTAAAATGGACAATTTACATTGTTAATTCCAGTCACAGATTTAAAATAATTTCAAAAGACGTTACGGACAAATTTTATCACTCGTGTAATTTGCAGGACTCAATTACGACTGGTTACATAAATAACTATTGTCTCTTTATCAAAGAAATACAATTTGAATTGCGTAGGCTGAGGTTATTGCATTTAGTTTTAATCATTCGTTAGATTTTTAATTCAATTAATACCTCTTCTAGTAATACTTTTAATTACTTTCTTCTTTTTCTTTAATTAGTATGGCAAGTCGAACTTTGGATATCATCCTGTTTGGAGCATCGGGATATACGGGGAAATACTGTATTAAAGAGATTCATCGACTGACAAAGGGTAATGGAAGATTTTTAACGTGGGGTGTTGCAGGTCGTTCGGAAACCAAACTAAGAGCGGCTTTATCTGAATGTCAAAAACAGATTGGTAATGTAGAGATTTATCTAGGTACCTACATATATTCTTGGATTTATTACTATTTTAAATAACAGGTGATGACTTAAGCAAAATACCAGTCGTAATAGCTGACATTGAAGATGACTACTCTTTAAGGCAAATGACTGCTCAAAGTAGAATAATAATTAATTGTTGTGGACCTTTTCGCTTCTATGGCGAACCGTTGATAAAAGCTTGTATCGAAACTGGTACGCACCAAGTAGATGTAACTGGTGAACCGCAATATATGGAGGATATACAGCTGAAATATCACAAAGCCGCGCAAGAAAAAGGAATTTATATAGTGAGCTCTTGTGGTTATGATTGTATTCCTGCAGATCTAGGTGTGGTGTTTATGCAGAAAAACTTTAAAGGTTATTATCATTAAGATACACAATGTGTCCAAGATAAGAATGCACAGCATTGGGGATCTTGGAACCGGTAAGAATCATTAGAATCGTGACAACAAGAGCTATCCAAAACAATTTTTAATTGTTTTTCCGCCTATTTAAAAAAATTAGGTTGATGATGGTTACTCGAAACCGAAACGTCGTACAGAAATTTTGTTAGCGTATTTTAATAGATCACGAAAAGTGGCAATGAAAAAGTGCTTTTAGTTTTCTGATATCTCTTCAAATAAATGAAAGAAAAAATAAAAACGAAAATCGAGAAATCTACTTTTTTTTAAATATCTTAGAAACTATCCAAGATGCAAATGCCAACAAAAAGGTCCTATAAATAACCAACTTTCATCCCATTAACCGATCTTGTATCTCTTACCGTTTCCTTATGCTGTGCATTCTTATCTTGGACACACATATGACATGTACAACATTGTCAGTTCTTTAAAATTTTAAATTTCGCTACTAGGTATCTTAAACTCTATCGAAACGTATTTGCACGTGACGAACGAAGGCGTAAAAGCAGGTCCTCATTTCAATTATGCCACTTGGGAATCTTTAGTGCATAGTATAGCAAACGCAAAAGATTTAGCCCATATTCGTCGTAAATTATACCCAACCTCTTTACCAAGATTTAAACCCCAACTTAAAGCCAAGTAAGTTTTGCTGATACTAATTTGTATTTGACACAAAGTCGTATAACAGATTCTATAATCTCATAGGCCTTCAATACATAAAACAAACATAGGGAATGGTTGGGCTGTACCATTCCTTGGAGCTGACCGCTCTGTTATTTATCGTACTCAAAGACATCTATACGAAAATGAAAGTTTAAGGCCTGTTCAAGTTCAAACTTACGAAATGGTCGACTCACTTTTTACAGTGATAGCTATGGCATTTTATGGGAGCCTATTTAAATTTTTAGTAAAATATAAGTTTGGTCGAAGTTTATTATTGAAGGTACGTATAGGTACTAATTGAAATATTCTTAGTTAACTTGATCATTCAGATTTTAATACTTGATGTTTTTTAAAAGTTAAATATTTAACCTGTGACCGTCAGCTTGGTAGAACATCGGCACGGAAAGCCGACCGACGACGGTCCTACTCGGAGCCGAATATTTTCTATTATGTATTGACTTTTTAGAAAAATTAACGTCAAGCCCGCCCCAAACGGGTGTGCAGGGTGTGCACCGCACACGGCCGGCTCGTTCATGTTCATACGTTCTCATTAAGCAGTACATAGATACAATTTAGTGAATGGCTTTTGCTTACGCTCGAACCAATTTTCCAAGCATTTTTTCCAATCTGAGGCTGGTATAGGTACCTCAGAAACCAGTTGCCTAAATGCCTCAACGGCTGCTTCGGGTGAAGAATAACACTCACCTCGCATCTTGTTTTTGATTGTCGGAAACAGAAAGAAGTCATTTGGTGTTAGATCAGGTGAATATGAACAATGCGACATCAATTTCACTTTTTCACTGGCTAAGAAATCGACAGTTTGTGAAACTGTATGGGCACTTGCATTGTCGTGGTGAAGAAGGATGCGTCGATGCGGATTGTTTTTACTGATTTCGCCGATGACTTCCGGCAAACAAATTGTTGTGTTCCAATCAGCGTTTACAGTTCTTCGATCCTCTGAAGCTATGGTTGTCACATGTCTAGAAATACGAAAGAAACAAGCGATCATTTGCTTTGCAACACTGCATGAACGAACAACTTTTGTGGGTTTCGACTCATTTCGAAACATCCAAACAGTGAATTGTTTAATATTCGGCTTGTATGAGTAGATCCAACTTTCGTCACCAGTAACAATGTCGTACACTAAATTTGAATAATCTCGGTTGAATTTCTTTGGCATTTCTTTGCACCAATTTACACGTTTAAATGATCGTGTAAAATCGTGTGTATTGCTTTCATGTCAATGCGTAAGGTAGTATGTTACGTGCCGATCGCACTCAATCGTTTTACGCACGGCATCAACGTTAGTGGCAACAACAGAATGGACGAACGACCTTCACGAAATTCATCACTGAGAAAAGAACACCCACGCTGGAACTCAGCAAACCAATTATAAACAGTTCAATTTGATGGAGCTTCCTCACCAAAAGCCGCATTAAACCGTTCGATGCATTGTTTGGGTGTTAAGTTACTTCGAAAATCGTAAAGAACTGTCAATTGAATTATAGGTTATAAGTGACAAATTTCTCAAATTTGACAATGGTACAACACTGACACCACCGGAAGTACCCGATTGCAGACATTTTTCCAGGTGGCCTCGTACAGCATTATGAAAGACGTTTACTTAAGTGACAATACTTTTTCCTTCGTGTACATTTATTGCATGCATTGTCTCTCAATTATTATTATGTTTTAATTATCAAAGCTAATTGATTGTGAGACAAAGTACCGACACCTAACAAAAAACGATCGCAAATTGAGCTCAGAAACAATTTGCTCTCTGTTAGAAGCGCTGTTGTTCTAGGTTAGATTTGACAACTTTAAAAGCCATTTTATAAGTTTGAGGTTATTAAAACTTAAATTTTAGAAAAAAAACTTATAAATTGCCGTTTAAACTTGTCAAATTTAACGTGGAATAACAGCTTCTCTAGCGGAGAGAAAATCGTTAATGAGCCCAATTTGCGATCGTGTTTTGTTTGGTGCCGGTACTTTGTCTTACATCAACTGGCTTTGTCAATTATCTCATATCAACGCCATCTATTGGCATCTATCGTAATTAAGATGCGAAACGTCTACAGCTTCGAACCACCTTAACAAAAGTAAGTACAATCACAAAGAACCCAGATTTGGTACAATAAATGAGTGAGAGCCGGGCGTTTGACATTGACATTGATTTTTGAAAATTCTACGTCATAAACATGTAATGATAATAAATGGTTTGACTTTGTACAGTATTTCTTTACATTTTTACACACTCATATGTAACAAAACTAAAAGTCCTTTGTACAAGCCCAGTCAGGGACAGAGGATGGGGATTGGGGCGGCATAGTCGGTTTTGCACACGGGCGTTCAGGTGGCTAGGGGCGGGCCTGATTAGTGTGTAGGTATTAATATGTTACCTCAACAGAGTAAACTTATTTTTAGAATCCAGCTTTATTTTCTGCCGGTATGTTTACTCGTGGAAGTCCCTCCGAACAACAAATGAAAAATACTAAATTTTGTTTGACATTCCACGGGAAAGGCTGGGATGGAGAATTTGTTAAACCTGAAGATGAGCAGAACCAACCTTTAAGTCCTCCAAATAAGACTGTTGTAGGCTACATAACCGGTTACGATCCTGCTTATGGAGTTACTGCAATGACAGTTACTCTAGCTGCTATTATAATTCTTACAGAGACTGAAAAACTTCCCAAAGGGTAAACAATATTACAGATTCTTTGTATTTAATAAAGTTATGTAAAATGATTTTTCAGGGGTGGCGTTTATTCTCCGGGTGCAGCATATGCTAAAACATCACTGATTGAACAATTACAATCAAATGGTTTAGTATATAAAATTAAATCCAAATTATGATTATACTGTAGCATGATTCAGTTTTACCTTTAGGTGAATGTTTTTTAGTTTTTGAATTTGTTAAATGAATATTAATCAAATAAGTGTGAGTAGTAAATAAAATAGTTAATTAATAAAATTATAATTGTTTTTTATGATTTCCATCTATAGCAGATTCTGTTGTAAGGAGATTAATAAAAGAGAAGTGCGATAGCGCGGTGATATACTGTCTTATGGGCAGCTAAACGGATTGACACGGTAGCGTACTAGTACAGAAAGTGGCTAAAGCGGTTTGGACGCTCCAAGCAAAGTCAATCAAAATAATTATTCCTAGAAGGACACGGCCAAACAAAACCACGGAGGGAGGGGCTGGAGGTTAGATTAGCTCTAATGGTTTGTTAATTTGTGTGTCTGTCAAAGAAAACTTAAATGAAAACGACAGCACTCTAAAGGATTCAGTAAAAATCTCATTTAGGAAATTATAAATATAAAGTTTCAGGGGTTTTCTTACGCATCTTTCTGTTGCACGAAAAGGCCGGAGGCAGGCATTGCCCACTTGTCAGTAACTACCAAAGCAGCTAGAATCGATATCTCTATGTGTCAGTAGACTTGCAAAAATTTAGAGGCTTAGAAAAATGTCGGAAATCTGAAAGCCTACAAAAATCTGCATATTTACAGAAACCTAAGCTTTTCATGAACAAGGACCTTAAAGGAATTTAAGGCTCTACAAAACTACAGGTAATCATGACAAGTTAGAAACATTAAATGATTGGTATTTCAGGGAACTAAATACTCTTAAATGTAACAGATACGCAAAAAGGGTTATGTTAAAAAAATTTGATGATCTTTTTTCTTCTTCCTTTTAACTTAGAGCTTGGGTCTGTAAATTCCAACTTGGGCTTATTATTCTTGTGATGTTGATGTCCATGAATCTTTCCGGCTGCCTAGTGGTCGGCGTGTTCACGGTGTCCCATCTCGTGCTCTCTTTGCTATTCTTTCTGGTTCCATTCTGTTGATGTGGTCATTCCAAGCTTTCCTTCACTGTCGTCCCCACCTGTGTCTTGTATCCGGCATTCGTTTCTTACATCTATATTTATTTTTCTGTCTCTCACTGTGTATATATCCAGATATGTTTCTAAGGATTTTAATTTCGGTTGCTGTTGTTTCTATAGCCTATGTCATGATTGGTCGGATGCATGTTTTGTAGATTCTAGTTTTGGCTTGCTTGCTTATGAAATGTCTGAGAGCACCAGTTATTGCCTCCCCTCTTTACTTGATCCCTGACTTCTTGTATTCTGTTTTGATTTGATGAGATTTGAACGCCTAGATAAATGCCATGACTTGTTCTATTAGGTTGTTTTCTATAATAAATTTGCGCCTTATTGGTTCTTTAGCTATGGCAAGTGATTTTGTTCTTGACGTGAATGTCTGCATGTTGAGAGTTATCGCCTTTGTAAAAAATGAGTGTAGGAGTCCTTCTAGATCGTCTTCGTTTTCTGCTATGAGCACAGCATCGTCAGCGTAACATACAATCTTGATCTCTCCCGTTGCTAGCTTATAACTTCTTCCAGATATTTTGATATTGTTTGTTATTTGATCCATGATACTGTTGAATACAATCGGTCTTAACGTGTCTCCCTGTCTGAATCCTATCGGTGTTGGAATGTCTTCGGTTAGTTGTCCATCAACCAGAATTTAGATGGTCGTTTTGAGGTTAAATTGTTAAATGGTTTTTATTATAGTACTTACCTGGTGTTTGCTTTTCTTTTAAGATGTTAATGACGTTGCTTCGTCTCAAATGAAAGCAAGTTCTATTGATTTTTCTGCCACTTATCTAACTATAAATATGGCGTTTAGAGTAGATCGATTTTTTTTCTAAATTTCTGTTGTTCTTTCGATATTCCTACGTGCTCATTTACTATTGGTTCTAATATTTATGTGAACAGTTTCAAGACTGAACTTAACAGGGTTACCTCTCTGTAATTTTCGGGTGCCTCTTTGTTGTCTTTCTGGAAGATCGGAATGGTGATACTTTTCTTCCACTCATTGGGCACATTCCCTGTTATTAGTATTCTGTTGTACAGTTCTGTAAGTTCTTTTATATGACTCACTCTGTCATATTTTATAAGCTCATTCGGTATTTCGTCTAGATCAGGTGGGTTGGAATTTCTATTGTGTCTGAGAGGTCTTCTTCCATTTATCTTTCGAATATGGTGCTTTTTATTATCATACAGTCCCTAAAATAGCTTGTCCACTTAGCCTCGTCAATTTATTGTGTTTGCGTGTACTCTGTTATGTGAGAACCTTCTTCTTAGCATCTTCCACATATTTCTCTTCCCGCCGTATAGGTCGTGTTCCATTTCAGAAGAAAACCTCTTCCAGTATTTTTGCTAGAGTTTTCTTATTTCACTGTTAACTGTATTTCTTGTATAGTGGTTTCGTTTTTTTGTGCGTGTTTTGCTGCTTCTGTATTTTATGTATGTGTCCGGTTTTTCTTTTGTTAGAATTTTACTTCTGGTGTGTACCATTAGTTACTTCTGCTATTTTTGTTCGTTCCGGCCTTCCTTTTTCTCAGGGCTTTGGTAGCCGCAGCTATGATATTAGTTCGTACTTTGTTCCAGCATAATTCTACGTCGTCTTCCTCCGCAACCTGGCTGTTTAATAGTTTAGTGGACTCTACACTTTTGCATCTTTTGTTTGAAAAAAGAAAGAAATATATATACGTACATCGCTCAACACTTATACTTTATTTTCATTAGTTTTACACTTCGCGTGCTCACTCCTTGCAAGGTCATAGTTGGAAATACAAGAGGGCGAATTTCGTCCGTTCGATCACCAAGCGTACTTAGCGAGGGTGGGGATGGTGGCGGTTTGAAGAGTGAGGCACGGCGGCAAATTCAAAATAAATTAAAGTACTTAACAGTGGCTCATTTCAATTTTTTGTGATAATCGTGTTTAAAATAGGTTTCTAGTTGTTGAATTTCTGATGGATTCTATATTGAGTTTTTCTTTGTGGATACTTTGCGGGGTATGTATGTTTGTATGTTTATGTGGAACTTGCAGAGCACCAGATGGTTATCAGAGTCTATGCTGGCCGAGGTTAAGCTGTGTGTCTAATACTTGTGTTGGGTGTACCAGTCTATTTGATATAACGTAGTAAATTATTGATTGTTCTCGGGAGTTTTGGCAAGTGATTTTGTGTTGGGCTTTATGCCTAAAAAAGGTCTTGTTTATTCTCATGTTGTAGCGTGTACAGAAATCTATCAGAGCTTCTCCGTCTTCGTTGACGTGGTCTTCATTGAATTGGTATTTGATTCCTGCTATTATTTTATTTCTTATTTTCGCATTTAGGTCGCCTATTATGAATAACTTTTTGTTGATTAGTTTTTTGCGCCCTTTTGTAGCAATTTAGAAAAAAACTTTTTTTTTATCTTTTTACAGATTCCCTATTTGCTCTATAAAAGAAATAGAGTAGGCCATTAAATCAACGTTCATAGGCGCGCCCCAAAGACTGCTGCGCCCAAATCTCGGACCTCAAAAGCGCTACCAGGAAAGTGACCCTAATTTAAAAAAGTATTTTCTAGAGTTTTCAATTTTAATGGGGGCATGGAATTGAAAGTTGCATACTAAATCTTCCACTGGGATATATCCAAGGAAACGTTCGTTCTTCTGCTTTGCCCAACATAGCAATTGCTCTCTGAATTTCTATTAATTTTCAGTAAAACGACTGAAAAGAATTTTTCAAACTTAAACTTGTTAAATATTATTTAAAGAGTACCGTACGATCTATAGAGCATCAATTAGCATAAATTACGAATTAAGAATTTTTTAAAGGAGGCAGGGTGGTAAGATTTGAATTTATTAAGATGTAGGGCAACGAAAGTCATTTTACCCAGCGGCAACGAAAGTCCTAACGCCGACCCTGCTTTGAACTTTGTTTTCACATTTAAATTCAGTATAACAAAATGACTAATGGTCACGGAAACTGTTTTTCGTTATCATCATAACAGCAATTAATTATTATTGTTGAGAAAAGTTTTTGACATAGTAACTCATGCAACTCGGGGTGATGGTTTTTAAGTGAAGAAAAATTTAAAATATGCCTTCTTCTAGTAGTAAATTCTGTCTCTACCAATGAAAAATAGGATGTTCGGCACTTGAGAGATTTCTGCTATCGCTTGAAAAACCTCAACTGGACAAAATTCTAATGTAACTGAGATACAGTAGGAGGACTTTAGCTGTTGGTGTCTGTAACTAAGATTCTTTATTGTTGAGGAGTTTGAAATTTTCTCGACATGATAGCTTTGATAGCATTTTTTTAACAACAAAAGAATAAGAGATCTTTTAATACTGTTGCTATATTTATTTAATTACGCTTACAAAAGGTTCTCTGTTATCGACACACAAGCTGCTTGTTTAGTTCTTATCAGCAATAAATTATACATCTATAAAGCAAGTTGTTATGAAACATATTATTATTTCAGTTTTATTGCAATGCATTTCGGTCTCCTTTAGTTTAGGTTTTTAACAATGAAACTTTTGTCATTAAACAAGGTAATCACAAAAATAACAAGATAAAACTGTTTACTGCTTAAAAGCAAATAATCAAGTTAAAATTTAAATGTTCTTGCCTTTTATAGTGTCCAGTAACATCGGAAGAAGAGTAATATTATTTCTACATTTAAGAAAACACGGCAAGTAGTATGGCTAATCGGTTAGATATTGTATTATTTGGAGCTTCAGGATTTACTGGAAGGTACTGCATTGAAGAAATTCATCGTCTTTCAAAAGCAAATGGAAAATCATTAACATGGGGAATAGCAGGTCGCTCTCATACAAAATTAAAGCAAGCACTAGATGAATATCAAAAGAAAACCGGTAAGTACCTACATTAACATATTTCAAGTTTGTGTTGGTCTAAATTTAAACCTTCTTCATATATAGATGATGATTTGAATTCTGTACCAATCATATTAGCTGATGCAGAAGATTATATTTCGTTAAAGCAAATGACCGAACGTGCAAGAATCTTAATTAATTGTTGCGGACCATACCGATTTTATGGTGAGCCGACAGTGAAGGCATGTTTAGAAAGCGGTACTCATCAAGTAGATGTCACAGGAGAACCGCAATACATGGAAACGATACAATTAAAGTATCATAAAGCTGCACAAGAAAAAGGCATTTATATAATCAGTTCTTGTGGTTTTGATACTATTCCTGCTGATCTAGGAGTCATTTTTGTTCAAAAGAATTTTAAAGGTATTTAAGTAATACTTAAAGAAGGTAAAAGTTTAATTTAAAATTCATTAGGTACCTTAAATTCCGTGGAGACATATTCGGAAGGAGGTGAAGATCCGCCAAAAACTCCTGGACCGTATGCTACTTACGCAACTTGGGAATCTGCTATACATGGTATAGCACATGCTAGCGAACTGCGTGATCTACGTCGTAAATTATATCCAACACGTTTACCAGATTTTAGGCCAAGATTGAAACCTAGGTAGAATTAATACCGAGTGATCTAAAATGATTGATGATACTACATTCTTGATGTAGCCTTGTTTGACAATTGTTATGACAACAAGTATGCGATTGGCTGATTAAATGACAATTACAAATTCTGCCAACTCTAAGCTACAAAAATCACTAGAATGTTAACACAGACGATTCAATCATTTTGGATCTCTCATATTATAAAGTGATGTTACTATTTACAATCTGTTTAGAGCATCCGTACATAAAAGCGATGTGATCAATACTTGGTGTGTACCATTTTTGGGATCCGATCGTTCTGTAATTTCACGTACTCAAAGATACCTTTATGAACGAAACAAGACAAGGCCTGTACAAATACAAACGTATATGGGCTTTGATTCACTTATTCATTTATTCCTTATGGTTGTTTTGGTTCGTATATTGAGTTTTCTTGTAAAATATGAATTTGGTAGAAATCTTTTGCTAAAGGTAACGTTTCAAATTTTGTAATGAGATATCTACATATAATAAGATTTGTATGTAATTGTAGTATCCCAGATTTTTTTCTGCCGGTATGTTTGCTCGTGAGGATCCTCTTGAACAAAAATTGAAAAGAATCAAATGTAGCATCACATTTTATGGAAAAGGGTGGTCAGAGAAACTTGCTGAAGGTGAAGATGAATATACAACACCACCAAATAAAACTATAATTGGAAGAGTTAGTGGTGTTAATCCTGGTTACGGAATTACATGTACTGCAGTGACTTTAGCTGCTATCGTTGTTCTTACAGAACAGGATAAACTACCTGAGAAGTAAGATTGGAAAAGACTTGGTGGGAATTTTACTATATTTTGCATTGTTGTAGAGGTGGAGTGTATTCTCCAGGTGCAGCATTTGCAGAGACGACACTTATTGAGCAATTGCAAGAAAATGGCTTGTCTTTTGAAATAGTATCCAGTGACTAATCTTATTTGATACTTTTGTATTGTATAATAAATCGTTATGTTATGTCTTTTTCAATTTCTCATATCTTTAAGCCGGGGTTTTATGATTTGTGGTGACGTCAAATCATCGTGAGTAATGAATTTATTACAAGTCATTCAGCATAACGTGATCGAGCTGTTAACTTTCTGCGTGTGGTTAAATAATTCTGATGATACAATAAATAAATGCAAGTTAAAGATTTGCGCATACTCACGATTATTTGTGGAAATTCAATGGTTTGTCTAGAAAAAGAAAATCATGAGACTCTAAATCCATTTGGATTTTTGGTTGATTATTCTGTTTGATAAATTGTTGAAATGAATTCGTCGGATTAAAAAACGTTAGAATTTAGAGTTTACAGAACATTTCTAGTTTAGTATATTCATGTTTTCAACTGAAACGTCGTACGAATTGCCGTCCCTGCTCAATTACTTTCTCGACTTCCCCAGACGAGCCACAAGCTATAGCCACGCGCTAGCCACGGAATACCAGCTGCCCGAATTCGCATTCTTTGTAATAGTGAAGTTGGTGTTTAACAGAAGAGAATATCTGTTGTCGTTTATTTTACATTTAAAAAGTATCATTATTCAACACCGCATTCCTATTATCTACTTTGATATAGCGTCATTCCCAATATTGCTTTTAAATCTTATCAGTTGTTACCTGCATATTTTGATAATGATAAATAAATAAATAAACTTACAGTTAGTTATTCTTGTAATTTTTTAACAACGGAAGCAGAATAGTGGTTTCACAAAGATGACCCTCTTTGAACTTCGTTGCTGTCTTTGGATCATGGTGATATCAGCATGCAGATCCTCTTGTACATTTGAAGTTCTTGAAGCAGAAGCAGCCCACAGTCTTCTGAGCCATTTGCAAAGGCGCTTTCAGTTTGTAGCTACAGACCAATATTGCATTTCAGAATATCACTTCCAGCATATTGTGCACAGTATACCAGTTCAGCTGATTCAACCCCCACCCAATTATTGGCATGGCTTCTTAATACCATGTGTCTGAAGCTGTGCTTTCCTTTCTTAGAGGGCCTTCCATACATCTTAGTATTGCGGTTTGTCACACAATCGAAATTTTGTAACTAAAGAGTACAGGAATTGTCCGTAGTTTCGTAAATGATAAGCTTCTCTCGTTCGGTCAAGCCTAGACTTAATTTCGACGGCAAATTTCTCTATTGTTTATGAACGACTACAAAACGTACTTTTCTTTCCTTTGAGTAGAATGCCATGAAGTTTGAAAATGAGAAGTATCCATCTTTGACTGCTACGATGTCTGCACTTGACGTTTCGGCTTCTGGCTCTTCTTCGTGGATTTCATTTCATCCTACATATGGAGCCAAGCGATCGGTATGTACAGTTATGTACTTTTCCATTTGTGGTTTCCAAACACGATAAATTAAATTATTTATTGTTTAATGACCTTGTACGAACTTTCTCATTTTCAGGTTGGTATCGTACCAATTTTCATTCTGTCGCTATGAACATTCCGGATGGGGTTCAACTGCTGACGAAGGTTTCCGTTATATTCGTCGCTAACTACTTCATTCTCACCAGGTCTTGAGCCAAACTTCGGGTCAAAGGGTAAGCAGATTTCGCGTTCAAATAGCACCGCGGCTGGGATTTGTCCGGTTGTTTCCTGTGCAGCAGAGCAATTTGTCATCAGAAACAGATGCAGGTACTGATCCTATAATTAGATTGCCGATACAGGGATGCAGTTCGTATCTTACAAATACCTATAATAATTGACACAGATCCTGGAATAGTGCCGACTTGTAGTTTTGGCCATAATCCGAATGTAATTCAAAAAAAGACACCAAAATGGTTCGAGAATTCTTTTTCGCTTCTTGATTTGGTAAGGCACATGTTTCTGTCTATTTGCTAAAGTAATCCATCGTCACTAAAACCTATTTACATTTTAAGTCGGTTTCTAGGAAAGACCCGCAATATCTATGGCAATTTTTTCGAACGGACTGCCCACGTTGTATTGTCACATTGATGGTTTTCTTTTACCAGTTGCACAGACTTTGCACCGTCTGCACCATTCTATGACATCTTTCTTGCAGTTCACCCTATAAGATCTCTCCCGAATCTTGGTTAGGGTCTTCTTCAATTCCAGTTGCTCTCTGTCGCAGTATCTCTGAAAACCCCATTCTTCGAGATTGCCAACTGCATTCTCGTTTCAGTTCCTTTTTTGTTTTCTAGGGCTCTTTTTAAAAGACTATCTTGAAACTTTAGTGAGTACCACGGAGCCTAGTACGCTTTAACCATCGGACCATATCAAGCTACTCCTTCTCATGCCGGCCTACAGTCCGCTGATTTCCATGTCAGAATCAAGCGTAAGTCAAGGTCGCTTTCTTTACTCTTCTGGATTTCTTGGGGTTCCCAACGGCATCAAAAACTGTGGTGTGTCGTTGTTGGTGTTCGACATGCCTAATTTCTAATCGTGAACAGTATTTACAATCGCTACGGCATGGTCTTCTAAATAGGGCGTCAGCGTTCCGATGACTGCATTCAGCTCGATCCATCTCGCAATTTGGCCTTTAAGATTTTTAAACTGTAAAAGAAGTAAGAAACTTTGGTTGTATAAGTACTTCTCGGTCGTTCAAGAAGTTAGCAGGTTCTTTTCGGGCCATATCAAGTTTGTCCCTAGTCGGACAGGGTTCTAACTGATTGTTCTGAATAATTCAGAAATTGCAAATCAGTAAGCAACCCAAGAAAGATTTTGAAAAGTTTGAAAATACTGATTAAAATTTAATTTATTAAGCTGCATTCAAAAACCAAACGTTCTCTTATTTATTCATTTCAAATGGCTCCTATTCAACAGATATCAAAAGTATTTTTGGAAAATTTAGACAAAATTATTAGAAGTGGTGTTAGAAAAATGCTTGGAATACCAAACAATACTCCAAATAAGAGGCCTGCGCGGATGGGGTTTTTTAGTCGGGCCTTTACGCTTTTAAGCTCGGGTACAACAATTATGTTCAAGTAGATACATGTATAAACGAACACATGATGCTACGTATGTAATACATTTTGTTTAGATAGGTTTAGAAAAATCATGTATCTTCGTTTGCTTCACCATCTTCATTTTTTTGTTAAAGCCAGGTCCCTTATTTTTTTAGTTGAAGTAGCTGAATCACTTCTGCTCCCTCTTGCCTCTTAAACTATTTAAAGGCAACATCAATGGCTTTTAGTGCTTCGTCGTGGGAGGGTTCGGAAAAACACACCCTACAATTTCTTCGTCAGTCAGAATGTGGTATTCTTAGTCGTTGGCATCGCAATTTAACCACTTCGGCACATCCTCTTTATCACAGTCTTCTCTTGCTTTGAGAAATTCAAGTGCGTCAAACACTTCAGTCACAAGTTCAGGTTCTTCATATCCTTCGTTCAGAGGCAGTAAATCACATGTAAGCCCATTGAGATCTTCGTAGTGTCTTTTCAACAGCTTATTCCAAGCCCTTGTTAGTGTGGTTGGGGAACCAAATCCCAGGTGTTAACAACCATGTAGCAACAGTCCTTCAGATCCATTGACCTAAAGAACATGATAGTACTATCAGCCTCCTCTTCTTTGTCATGATTGTCCTTGGGCAAAAGTCGACGTAGAAATTGCTTCCGGTAATTCCTTTTAATGGTCTGAATGACATTTTGATCCATTGACTGAATTATTGATGTTACATTAGGGGATAGAAAGATGACTTCGAAACCGTTTCTTGTCAAACTGTCGGCATCTGGATGTGAAAGCGCATTGTCCAAAAGCAGTAACACAGGCTTACCTTGCTTACCCACTAGGTCAAGAAACTTTTTCACTTTTTTACCAGTCTACAAAAACATCATGGTTCATCTATGCCCTAGGTTGGATTTTGTAAACGAGAGAAATTTTCGAGTTTTCGAAGCATCTTGGATTTTTGGATCTCCCTATAAAAAGCATAGAAATCTTGTGAGATCCAGTGTACAAGCCATCAGCCTAACCTGCTCTTTGTTTGATTTATATCCAGGGGCTGACATTTCTTTCTAGGATGTCAATGTTTTAAAGGGTAAGCTTTTCCAGCATAGACCACCTTCATCTCCACTATAAATAAGCTCTAAATCGTAATCTTCTTCTCTTAAAATTTCAGAAAACTTTGTCACGAATGCACTGGCAGATGAAGAGTCAGCACTTAGTTTTTCACCCTGAATATAGAGCTGGCGGATGCCGTGCCGAGATTTAAATTTATTCAACCACCCTTGGCTTGCAGAAAATTTAGGGTCGCCCCCTAGTTTTTTATTAAAGTTTAAAGCTTTTTCACATACCAAGAGACCGCTGATAGGTTGCCCAGAAAATGTTTTTGGGAAAACCATGTGAAAACAGCCTCATCCAAACAGTCAATAGTACAACAGCGACAAAGATTGGGCCGATTCACTTTTTTCATACGCTTCAAAATATCCACTTTGTCCATGATGGAGAACACCACCCGTTTCCGTTTTAAACTCTGTAGAGACATCGAAAAGAAAGAACAAAAAGTTAATTGTAAATCAAGGTCAACAGTTGCTACGTGATAACAATCAACACTGCATACTAAACTAAAACCCGTTGACGTCTAGTACGTGCGAATAGTGGCAGGGTTGAGTGGGCGAGGCCGAGGGTGCTTCGTCACTTTGGCAACGCACTCCCATTGTTACCTCACCTCTCATCAAATTCCAATATACTCACCTGCACCCTGTCTTCCCAGAAAACACCCACTTGTTCCCTTCCCGCCTTCAGAGCGCGTGAATTTAAAAAAAAGTCGAGGACTCGGTGAGTTCGGATAATAGAGAGTTTCGATAATAGAGATTCCGATAATCGAGGTTCTACTGTAATTCTAATTATGAATGTTTTGTTTTGACAAAGTGAAATTAACAAAAATAAAATTGCCCAAAAGACTTTTTATACAGGGTGTTCCGTGACTTGACCGACAAACTTATACCATATATTCCAGGGGTCATTACGATCAAAAAATGTTATACAAACTATAGGTGAATTCCTCTTCGTTTCGCAGATATCGAAGGAAATTTAAAAAAAAATTAACAAGAAAAGAAAATTTATTCATTAATAACTGTTCAAAATAAAAACCGCTATTTTCTAAATATACAGCTACCCTTTGAACCATAGAATGTTGCCAGTTAATTCCTGTCAATTCATTTTTAAGAGAATTGGTGGCTTCAATTATTGGGTTAGTCAAATCTTCGCGTGTATCTGGTTTATCACTACTATACACACGACATTTGAGGCAACCCCACAGAAAAAAAATCCAGAAGCGATAAATCAGATGACCGAGCTGGCCAATGTATAGGACCACCTCGTCCTATCCAGTATCCGCCTTTCTGGAAAATTTCCATCAAGAAACACCATCACTTGTCTCCCAAAATGTGATGGTGCTCCATCTTGCTGGAACCACATGTCACGTTGAGCTTACATGTAATTCGGCAATTCTTCTTTCAAAAAGTGAAGGTAATTTTCTGCTCTAAGAGGTCCTTCAATAAAATTAGGCCCAATAAGATGGTTATTTAACAAGCCGTATCACGTTGACGGAAAAGCGATGTTGATGGTTAACTACGATTGTGGCATGTGGTTTTTGCTCCGCCCAGATGTGAGAATTACGTGTATTGTTAATACCATCTCTTGTAAATTGAGCGTCATCCGTAAAAAGTATGTGCGGAATAACCTCCAAGTTATCTTGTAGCCACAATCCGTACTCGATTTTCTAAATCTTCAGGAAGTAAATGGTGGACCTTTTGTAAATGATAGGGATAAAGTCCGTCGTGATGCAGAATTCTCCACACGGTGGTTTGAGGAATTAGAGTTGTTTGAGATATTCTACAAATACTGATAGAAGTACTTCGTTCAACTGCATTTAAAACTACTTCAGCTTGCTGCTCATTCCCATTTCCATCTTTTTTTACACAACGACGACGTAGGAAAGATCCTGTCTCTCTCAAGCAGCGAAAAATGTTAGAAAATGTTGTATGGTGAGAAACATGAGATCTGCACATTCACTTCTATTGCAAAAACCATAGACGAAATCCACATCGGCATATTCTGCATCAGTAAAATGAGGCATAATGGCTTAAATTAATAACACAGCACAAACTTATTCAGCATTAACTACGACAGTAAACACGTCAATAAACTGTCATTTGTCACAAATACGTCAATTCATTAAGGTTAACTCAATTTATCAAGACTTACTCATTAAAGTTTTCTGGTTGTTGTTTATTTTACCGACATTTCTTACAATTTCCTTCAATATCTGCGAAACGAAAAAAAAATCATTTATAGTTTATAAAACATTTTTTGATCGTAATGACCCCTGGAATATATGGTATAAGTTTGTCGGTCAAGTCGCAAATCGCCCTGTATACTTCACGGGATACGACCATTTCTAAAATGACATTAATATCGAAATTTAAGGTTAGTTGATGAACATACGACTATCCTTCTAAAATGACATTGACAAGTGTATCCACACTCTACCCATTACAAAAATGACATGATAATAAAACAATATCAAAGCACTCTACTGTTATCTACAACATACATATGTACAGGGTCCGGAAAAACTCCCGAAACGGCCTCGTAATTTCTAAGCGGAAAAATATATATCTCAAGGACCTTTTAGAACTAAAAATGCTACATTTTAAAAGTAACAAAATTTTCGTTATGTATAAGAGGGGGGAGGGTGGGGTTATATCGAAATTTCCAAGTAGCAACCCTACTTAAATTTACTCTTGTTCGAAAAACATTAAAAAAAGAAATGTTTCAGCAAAAACCGGAAGTCGCTATGACAATTTCTTCAAAAGTTATATCCAATTAATTATCCCAAAATGTAAAACTTCAAAAAATATAAATTTGAAATAATAATTTGAACATTTATTGTGATAACATAGTTAATAAAATTAATTATTTTTAGTAATTCTGAAATTTATTGTTTTATTTATTATTATTTCAAATTTATATTATTTGAAGTTTTAAATTTTGGTTAATTAATTGGATATAACTTTTGAACAAATTGTCATAGCTACTTCCGGTTTTTGCTGAAACATTTCTTTTTTTAATGTCTTTCGAACAAGAGTAAATTTAAGTAGGGTTGCTACTTGGAAATCTTGATATAACCGCACCCTCTCCTTCCTCTTATACATAATGAAAATTTTGTTACTTTCAAAATGTAGCATTTTTAGTCCTAAAAGGTCCCTGAAATTCCGCTTAGAAATTACGAGGCCGTTCCGGGACTTTTTCCGGACCCTGTATATAAAAATTAAGAAGGCGTTAATTTGCAAACCCTTTTAAAATTGCAATCGAACAGACCACGGTTTTCGTATATTATACTATTTTTTTTCTTTAGCAACATCCTGTATAGTATTTTGAAAAATGCTCACCATTGTCACATGACATTTGTATATGCTAAGAACAGTGACATGACATGACATGATAACAAGTTCAACAAGTTGTTTTTTAATGTCTTATCAGTAAATAAATTGTTTACAGCGAATAATATTATCATTATAAAACATTATCATTCCACAATAGCATTACATTTCAATTTTCCAATGTTCTCTTATCAATAAAACTTTTACGAGTGTTTTAACAAGGTAACACTAAAATAAGTATTTTAATGTTGAAAGAGAATTCAGATAGTTTAAAGATATTTAAAATTTACTCTTGCCTTTAATTTTGTCTGGTAACATTAACCATAATATTATTTTTATATTTAACAGAACATTTCTTCAGTATTCAGTAATATGGCTGATCGGTTAGATATTGTATTATTTGGAGCTTCGGGATTTACCGGAAAATACTGTATTGGAGAACTACATCGTCTTTCAAAAGCAAAAGGAAGATCATTAACATGGGGAATAGCAGGTCGCTCCCATGCAAAGCTAAAGCTAACATTAGATGAATATAAAGAAAAGACTAGTAAGTTGATATTGTATTTCTTGTTTTAGCAAAGATTTTAATTACTATTTATAAATAGGTGATGATTTAAGTTCTGTACCAATCATAATAGCTAATGTAGATGATTATGACTCCTTAAAACAAATGACCGGACGTGCTCGAATCTTAATTAATTGTTGTGGACCATATCGATTTTATGGTGAACCTATAATTAAAGCCTGCTTGGAAACTGGTACACATCAAGTAGATGTAACGGGAGAACCACAATATATGGAAACCATGCAGTTAAAGTATCATAAAGCTGCACAAGATAAGAGTATTTACATTATCAGTGCATGTGGATTTGATAGCATTCCAGCTGACCTAGGAGTCGTTTTTCTTCAAAAGAATTTTGAAGGTATTTAATAGAGTTTAAGAAAAGATTTAAAAATATAATTTGAAATTCATTAGGCACCTTGAATTCTGTGGAAACATATTTGGAAGGAGGTGAAGATCCACCACAAACTCCTGGATCATATGGTAACTATGCAACTTGGGAATCTGCTATACATGGTATAGCACATGCTGGTGAACTGGGTAATTTACGTCGTCAGTTGTATCCAACACGTTTGCCAGATTTTAAGCCAAGATTGAAACCTAAGTAAGATTAATACACGCTTATAATTATAAAGTAATATTACTATGTTACAATTTGTTTAGAGCATCTGTACATAAAAGTGATGTAATCAATTCTTGGTGTGTACCATTTTTGGGATCTGATCGTTCTGTAGTTTTGCGTTCTCAAAGATACTTTTATGAACAAAAGAAAATGAGGCCTGTACAAGTACAAACATATATGGGGCTCGATTCAATTCTAAATTTATTCCTAATGATTGTTTTCGGTGGTTTATTCAGCTTTCTTGTAAAATATGAATTTGGTAGAAATCTTTTGCTAAAGGTAACGGTTGAGATTTTATAATGAGGTTTATAATTAAAATTAATATGTAATTGTAGCATCCTAAATTCTTTTCTGCTGGTATGTTTGCTCATGATAGTCCACCTGAACAAAAATTAAAGAGAGTGAAATTTACTATCACATTTTATGGAAAAGGGTGGTCAGAAAAACTAGCTGGAGCTGAAGATGAATATGCAACACCACCAAATAAAACTGTAATTGGAAAAGTTGGTGGTATTAATCCTGGTTATGGAATTACATGTTCTGCAGTTACCTTAGCTGCTATCGTTGTTCTTACAGAAAAGGATCATCTACCTGAAGGGTGAGATTAGAAAACAATACTGTATGAATTTTAACTACATTTTCTATTTAGAGGTGGGGTGTATCCTCCAGGTGCAGCATTTGCAGACACAACTTATATCAAACAATTGCAAGAAAATGGTTTGTCTTTTGAAATAGTGTCTAGTGAATAGTTTTGTTCGTCTTTTTTCCATGTATGTTGTATTTTTTTTATTTTTATAGTACCTGTAGGTTTATAGTGTATCCGTATTCTTTTGTACTGAAAAACTGGTATTTAATAAAAATAATGTTAAGAGTATAATGTATAAAACTAATTACTGTTCCTTAGGTAGTCTACTTTGATAATAAATTAATCAAGGCTACTTAAGTAGGTAGGCACATAATATTCAGCAAGACCTTGATAAAAAAGTGAATTTTTAAATTTGTAAAATGTTCACAACTGATATTATTTTATGCAAGAAAATGGAACCAAAGTGGCATGAAAGGTATAACAGTACTATGTTGAAGAAGATTTTAATGTTGTAATTAAGCTTTTGTGACACTAAACCCTCGATATGCTTTTACAATTAAATTTTATTTATGTAATAGTAAATATCAGTATAATATTGACACTTCTTTGTTATAAAGTTGCAGTTTGCAGCATGCCTATTGTTTAGGGACTTCAATATTTCAGTTTTTATTTTGTTTCTAGTTGATAACAAACCTATAACCTCATTCTAGGTGTTTTGCCAGAATTCCTACTCGCATATATTTACATGGATTTTAATATAATTCTTAACAGTTTATATTTGCCATTTTTAATGTAACTGGTTTGTGATCATCTTTTTAGGAACTTTAATCCTTTATGTTTTTATAAATTATGCTATGATTAAAATACATCATACTTATAATTGCTTTCTCAATTTCTAAGGAAATTGTAAAATAAATTGTTAAATACATAAAATGATGATGATGATAGGGCAATGTTGTGCTTCAAAACAGCAAATTAAGAGAAAAAATAAAATTTGATTATATAAAACTATTACTCATTCAAGATTTAAATATTAAATTTGTAAATATTGTAGTATCAATCATGGTTTTAGTGGGAGCAAAGAAAATGAGAGTGTTTAGTGCCTGGATGTAAGAATTTTCAAAAGAATAAGATCAGCAAAGAATAATAGGGGCTTTCTTTTTATCACCGGAGTTACTCGGAGCTGCTCAGATATCAAATGGTTTGTGTTTTTTTACTGGAGCTTTGTGCTCCAAATGTCATAATAAACAGCTTCTGTCCCTTGCCCCTCGAACACTACCTATTTCAGTGGAGTACATAGGTACATACATTAGCTGGTACATAGCCTATTTCTTGTTTTTGTATTATTTACTAGGTTTAGGAAATAATAAACATCTGGGGTCCGTCAGTGATGGATTTAGGCTTAGGCCCGGGCCTAGGACAAGATTTGAGGGGCGCAAAAATTTGAGATACGTTAAAAATTCGAAATTCGTGGAGTTTCCCGGTGACTATGAAAAAATTTTAGAGATGTTTCAAAAATATTATTTTTTCCACTGGAGAATTATACCTTAACATGGTTAAGTATCTATAATAAGAAAAAGATGCCAAAATTGAAAACACGAATGTTCCAACGTACTTAGATTTGCCACACGAACCAAAAAAAGAAATTTAAACTTGGCAACGCTGCTGCAGGCAAATACAAAATTATTCGAATATAGGTACCAAACCTCTTACACGTATTTATTAAAGAATTCCTATACGCAGATGATTTATTACTCCTAGCACCAAGTAGCAGAGAATTACAAGAAACAATTTTAAGATGGAAAGAGTCCTTGGAAGAATAAGGCATGAATATTAACCTGAATAAAACTGAAGTGATGATAATAGCTAACACACAGGAAACAGTGGATGTTAACGTAAATGGACAGACTAAAACATACTAATATATTGAAGTACTTGGGAGCCATGTTCGATTGCAAAGGAGATATAAAAAATGATGTAAATAACAGACTGAAAAACGCAACGGGACTATTTAATGCGCTGAAGACAACTTTCGTTCGGAAAAGAGACGTAAATAAGAATCCAAAAGTAAAGATTTATAAAACAGTATTTACTATCCTAATGTTAATATATGGCGGTGAGTTCTGGACTCCAAGTGATAAAATGAAATCTAAAATCCAAACTGCGAAGATGAAAGTACTCAAATGTATAAAAGGAGTGTATAGAAGTGACAAAATAAGAAACGCGACTATTCGAAAGAGGCTGGAAGTGACGCCGGTATTAAAAATAATTGAACGGGGACAGTTACAGTAGTTCGATTATGTAGTGCGAATGACAAATGACAATATGGCGAAAGTGATATGGAAAACTAATACGGACACGAAAAGACGCACAGGTAGACCTAAAACAACCTGGAGTGACGCCGTCAGTAAACTAATAAGAGATAGGAGCTCAACATGGACGAAGGCTAGACGACTGGCGATGGACAGAAGAGCCTGGAGAGAACTTTGCAATACAACCCTTGACATCTAACCGGTAATACGAAGAAGAGGATAAGTAAGTACATAAATAAGGAACCAAAGTATCCCAAGAAATCAAAGATTTATCAATTTTATTCCAGTGATAATGGACCATAAAATTGTCAAAACTTGAAAGAATTGCTGGCAACTAATTTCATCGGATTTATCAGTACATTCAAAACTTGCATGTTGTCATATCTATTTTTTGGTAAGAATTCAATTTCTAACAGCATCTTCAAAAAGAGAAATACTTTAAGAAGTGGATTACTAATACAGTAGTACAAAAAAACTATAAACGGTACGTAATTAGCGTTTTTTACGTTTAAACTCTGTTTAAACATTAATATTTTGTTGTATATATTAAGAATGCGGAATCAACTAAGCAATTTACGACTTCCAATAACTTCTTCAAGATAGTGTTAACACCAAAATGGTATCGAGGTTTTCGGTTTATTTTTTACCGTAGAATAACGTACTGAAGTTTTTTTGCGCCATTTCCTTTACAACCTGTATACACCTTTAAAAAACGAAAAGGGCGCCGCCGTATCAAAATAGGCCTAGGGCACAGCATATAGCCTTAAGGAATCAGTAGTTTCACTTGTTGTCGGCGGCTTTGATCTTTGTGTCCAAAATTTTTACTGCACATTGTCACCACGCGCAGCCCGCATAGGCATACAAAGCGTCTGTGCGGTTTTTGCAAGATTCAACACAACAATTGTACGCCACTGTTTACTGAATTTTGTTCAGTGCGCAGTCACCACGCGTCGAAAAACACGTAATAAAATTTTTATCTAAGTGAAACTACTGATTCCGTATAGGCTCTATGCTGTGCCTAGGGCGCAATCAAACCTAAATCCGTTTCTGAGGTCCGTTCAGAAATTACGCTCGGACTAAACATACACAGTACTCTAATCAGAAAATAACAAGAGTGCATCCCACTGCATTACTCTTGCGCGTTCAGATTTTGAAAGTATAAACCAGGGAGGTGCAATTACGTATTTAACCAATTCATGCAATAATAAATTATAAGTATAATGGAAGAAGAAAATGTAAGTTATTGTAATTATATTGCGTTTTAATAATATCTTTATAAGTAAATTAATATATTTCTGCAATATACCTACAGGTGTGGAGATTGCAGATGGTTTATAAATAATTATTTTGAAAACTTTAAACATGAATGTTTTTCGCATTTCGACCCAAACATTCACGAATTTGTCGTAGAGATGACGAGTTATTATACATAAACACAGGTTATGTGGTATATTTGTTTACAAATTCTGTATTTACAGGTCTGCTCCAAAGCGTTCAGAAAATTATACAATTTGGAGCGCGTACGAATTACTCTACTCCGATTAATCTTCATGGATAAACGGTCTAGTGTTTTTTTATTTCTGAACGGAGCCCCGGAAATGCAAAAGCATAACCACAACCGTTTTGCTTTTGTTCTTTTGGCGGCTATTTTGACCATGTTCCTGAAGTGATATCAAAAGACTAAAAGTGTACATATCTCTTATTTTTTGATGTAGAATACGATTCTAAAGTAAAAACAAAATTTTTGAAAATTTCGCGAGGAGATATAAAAAACGAAGACACCACGTGGTCTAGTTTTTGATGTAGAATTCAAATCTGAACTCAAAATTTCAAAATTTAAAAAATGTGGACAGACAGACCGACTTCGCAAATTCAGTATAACGACTCCTTTCGAAGTTCGTTGTAAATAATAAACACAGATTATAATGATTATAATACCTCAGCTTATCACGGATTTACTAAAACATGTGACTGTAACAGTGACGGTTGGTGACCTAACTTCAGGGGGTACACAAAACACGTGATTCGTTGAAGTTGTCAAATTATACAGAAATAAACCAATCAAGCGACGATCACGTGGTTTGTGCACTCCCATTAACCGCTACCGGCACTATAAATAGCCTAATTAAAATAACCATTACTACAGTCCGGCCTCCCCTCCAGAGTCTGTGTTTGGGAGGCACAGGCCTGGCCCACTCCACCTTCAACGGGGCGACTTGAGGTTGTACTGCTGCATCACTCCAATCGACCGTCGGTTCTCAAGAATTGGGGTGCTTGAGGGCCGCGACCGCCAACTTCCTACCAACCTCGGTGCAGCAGATGGATCAACGGCCGCTCCACCACCAACCCGGTGCCTGCGTAGGGGTGCGTAGGCCCGGACAACACCATCACTTATCTCAGCCTCTTCCGAACGGCCCCGGGTAGCTACCGGGGCCGCGATAACCAACTTTCCTTCCCACCCAAGTCCTTGAGCCCGAGGCTCCTCAAGGCCCCAATTCACCGTTCTCGGAAATTCGCCGCCCGTCCGCTACAACGCGCGCTCCTTTTTTTCCCGCCAACCAACCAACCCAACCAATCCCTATTCCTCTCTTTCCCCCCCCCCCGCAGCTGAACCGCGGAGGGTGTGATTCTGAAAGCAATTGTTTTTACCCCTTACCCCTTATCCTATTCCTCATTCCCTTCCTACCAATGTCACTTGCTCCCATTCTGCTCGGGACATTAACCACCAACACGGAAGCCGGCCGCTATATACCATCAAGACGAGCCATCCAACCAGCCAAAAGACGCGAACGAACAAGTACCATCCAACAAACAACGGCCACCAGGCTTAAGAGAGGTTAAATCCTCTGAGGAGCCCGCCGCCTACGGCGGCATTTACATTGATAACGACAACCATTACTATAATACTGTAAAAAATACCCCAAGTTGTAACAAATGTTACTTCCCATCAGCATTGCCAACCTGGGGGATTTAGCCCTTAATTAAAGGATATTTTACCTACATGACATGTAGTAGGAGATAAAGGGATTTTTTTCTAAGTTTTATGCAATAATTAAGGGATGTTTTCAGTTTCTTACTAAACTTTATTCACTAAAAACTAACTAAAACTAACACTTTTATTTTCCGTTTTATTTTCATTATTACGCGGATAATACACCTGAAATATGGCCAACTGTATAACGCGTACTTCAGTTAGCTTTAACATATGGATATAATTTCGTACGCAAACAGAATGTGTGTGAATCATGCAAGTCTAACAGACACAAATTTTAAGTGTTTTAAATTGTTTAATTCGGTTACCGGTTTAATCTTAATTTTCAGTGTTTTAGTGCTTAAAACTTGCACGTGCACAAACTTGACTATCAGTCTAGAACACTTAAACGGTCTAGAATGATGACGTCAAAACTGAAAAACTCAAGTTTGTACCAAACTGGGTGGTCACACTATAATACATAATGTGTCGAATCTATGAGGTTAGAATAACTGTGTTTACAAAACAAAAGGTGTGGTTTGTTTAATTTTGTGAGATTAGGACAAGCGGTAGTAGCTGTTTCAACATTAGGATTAGCATTGAAGCAGAATGAAAATAACGAAAAGCAAAACAAATACGAATAAATATTATCTATATTATACCTGCTATATCCTTCTTCGCTTCGCGCCTGCTTTATTATTTTCAAATTTAGCCAATCACGTAATCCATCGCATCAAACTGACTGATGGATTTAGAAAAGCCCCTAAACTTAGAAAATTTGATCAAACTAAAGGTATGACGTCATTGTTTCAGACTGATAGTCAAGTTTGATCAAACTGACTGATAGTGTGACATAGGCTTAATAGGTAGTTGTTCAGATGGTCATGTTTGTTCTGATGTTATTTTTGGTACTTAGATTGTTTTTTCTGAATCTGAACTTTAGAAAATTCAACATATAAAAACCGTTTATATAAAAAAATCAATTTTCAAATTAAGGAAGATTTAAGGGATTTTTTGTACATTTCTGGGCGAAATTGAACCGTGAGTGGTTGACAACACTAAATAAAAGTGCATCGAAAACGCTATGGGCGCGATTTGTGTGGAGGCTTACAGGCTTTTAAGCGCTTATAAGCGTCGCTCATGCCATTCACTTTGGCGCTGTGAGCACTTACAAATGCAGTTATAACGTTAACGTGATGTCATAAAACGTCCCATAAACGCTTATTTCATCGAAGTAGGGCGGCGTGAGCGATTTGTAATGTCTGCACAGTAAAGTAAAAAATTTACATGACATGCACGTGCAGATGATCAACATAACCGTGAAAGATAGCTGCTGTGCTTGTAGCTTCTAACTTGTTGATAACGTTTTTCATTTTACTTGATTTGAGAATGAACGAAGAGAAACTGTTGATTTTTAATATAAAGGTTATATTCTGCTTCATCATCATCTAACAATTCTAATAACGTTAATAGTTTTGCAAACATTAAAGTAATTAATTCATGTTTACCCGGCATTTTAAACGCTCACACTGTTCACAGACGCTATTATATAATGAACGATTATTGTCAGCATTGCATGAGCACTCACAAACCAAAACGAACGTCCGAATTTAGCGCTTTTAAATTATTAGGCAAGACTCTCACAGACCTTCGATCGTCTTCGATAGTCTTCAATAGATAACTATTAACCGCTGACTGAAACAGGACGATTAGAACTTATCGAAGGAGTTCTACAACCTCTCTCACTAAGGTTCTTATAGGCCAACAAAATTTTGAATTTGCCGCTATTTTCCTGTAATTAAATAACCTCACATGAACCTCAGAAAGTGTTTAATTCTGGTCATGATTCTGGCATTGTTTATAAAGTAATACATAAACAATAATAGTCATCATCATCATAATCATAATAGCAAGAAAATGAATATTCGTCAAGATGAGTCAAATTTCAAACATGCTTAAAACGATGGGCCGGCGTAAGCCAACCTATGACGACCGATTACGACCGATCGATGTAGTGAGAGAACGACTGAAAGATACGCTTGTTTGAAATTTTGACCTATCGCGACTATCGAAGACAACCCAAGAAATAATTCTGTGAGAGTCCTGCCTTAAACTAGAGCGCTCACAGTTCCTATGCGTCTAGACGAAACGCACCATATTTGATAGAGAAGCGCTAGAACCGCATAAACTTTAGAAATGCATAATACGCGTAACTTTCCACTCCTTAATTTTATGTTTAAAAGTTGGTAACAGTGGTAGCTCGGGTAGCTCGTAAACTATTGCGTTGCGTGTTGTGCGTTTTAATAACAGTGTGTGTTTTGTTTGTTTGGGAATTCCAAATTATTTTTTATAGGCGTAGTTTTTATTTACTTTTCTAATTTTATTCATACCACAATGATATTTCTTAAATTTATAAAGTGAAAGATGAACAAATCCAAAATGCCTTCTAGCTCGAAGCAAAGAAAAATTGCTGTTATGGGTTACAGATCAGTGGGAAAATCCTCTTTGAGCATACAGTTTGTAGAAGGCCAATTCGTGGATTCCTATGATCCAACAATAGAAAACACGTTTACCATGTCAACCAGGGTCAATTCCCAAGATTATGAATTAAAACTTGTGGATACTGCAGGCCAAGATGAATATTCAATATTCCCTTTGCAATATACTATCGATGTACATGGCTATGTTTTAGTATACAGTGTTACTAGTACAAAATCATTTGAAGTTGTTCAGCTTATTTATGATAAACTGTTAGATATAACAGGAAAGGTACGAAGGACTAATAAAGGTGAACAGTCCTGCTTTGGTGTGCCAATAGTTTTAGTTGGAAATAAGACAGATCTGCATATGGAACGAAGGATTTCTGCAGAAGAAGGCAAGAAATTGGCACAAGATTGGAATGCCATATTTCTAGAAGCATCCGCTAAACAGAACACATCAGTCTCCGACATATTTCACACATTATTATTAGAGATTGAAAAAGCTGACACAAAAAGTAATGATAAATCAAATTGTTGTATATCATAATTCGTATTAGAGAAAAGAATGTATACCTTTTAGAATAATTTATGTAAGCAGTTAGTTGGTTTTTTAACAAATGACAAAACAATGAGTTACCTAATTTTAGCGTTTGAAAACATTTTTAGTAAATAAGGAATGTGGAAGGGAACAAAATATATAATTGAGGAGGTATTTTTTTTATTGGGTTTTTGTATTTAATTTTGTGTGATCATGCAATTTGGCAGTATGATCACAAATATAACTACATACAACTGGTCTTCCCTTTTGTGTTAACTTGATTATACAAACTATTTGTTTGTTTACTCTACACAAGTGTACACTAGTTTTAAGATGATTTAATGTAGTGTAAGATCAGTGGCAACACGAAAAAGTGTGTAGTGTAGTGCATCGCGATGCAGTTCTACATGAGACAATGTCTTGATTGTGTAAGAAATCGTACATCCACATTACACTATTAATTACAAGTACACTGCACTTTTTGAACATCAAGCAGTGTAGATGCCAACTTCAAACTGTAGCTTTCGAACACAATTGCACATGTTAGACTTTTTGAACACTGTACAACACTTAAGTGTAAAGTGTACACTAGTGTGAAGCAAGCGAACAAACCTAAAAATCTTTATACTGTTCATTTATTGTAGCAGAAACTGTTTTGACTGTTTCTATCTTTTCATTTTCCAATGGTTTTAAATTGTTTCTGCAGACACACAAACTTGTTTGCCTAGTTGAATTACTGTTAATCAACAAAGGAAAGTTTAAATGAGTAAATAGCCTTTTAAGTTCAACAACTATGTAACATCTTTATTTTCACTAATTTATAAAAAATGAACAAAGCAAGTGAATTTTCTAATTGATTAATAATGAATGTATTTTTATATCATGGTGTAATAATATTGAGTTTATTTACTAAAATGTAGATGGTTTTTAAATTGTATTTTGTAGTTTTTATTGGTTTTATGACTTCTTAGACTTTGATATTTTATATTTATATTGGAAGTGATGACAGGATTATATGTTTGCATTGTATGTGTTCCGTGTTATTAGCATAGTAAACAGTAGTATAGGATGTATAAATAAATAAAGTTTTTTCTTTATTGTTATTTATAAGTTGTGTTATTCATGATACTCTTATCATTATAAATTACACAAAAATCAAGTGCTGAAAAACCTAAAAATTTCAAAGATAATACGGTATACAAAATAAGAATTTAGTAGCCTTAAAATGAAAATTTGACTTTTAGTCTACAAAAAGAATGATTGAAACTGAAATTTTTTTATGTCTAATACATTCAGGTATAGATGAGAAAAGCTAGCAAGCATGTCATTTATTATTCATTCTAAATTACAATAGAATAGCAGAGCAAGCCATGATTTATTCTGTTGACAGCATAACAAAAAAAATTTATTATATTTTGATGAATGGCAAAACACAATTTCGTTTTTGTAACCTGTTAATACCTCATATTGTCAGTTTTTTTATTTTATGTGCATAATGTAGCTGCTTTTGTTCATACCACACTATCAAATCATGATTTGTCTGAACATAGTCCATGTTTACAAATAACAAGTGAAAACGAACGTTATTCTTCGTTTTTCTTTCAGTTGTACTCTGCAAAACAGCATACAACTACATTTTTGAAAATTATACTAAACTCATTATGCAAAATGCAGTTAAAAAACAATCTACCTACATTCAAAAAGCATTGGCCAGCGATTTAATATTATGTATTGAAGCTCTGCTCCCGCTATTGGAGAAAAACACGATCGTTGAGACCTCTATTGGAAATTTAAAAAGCTAATTTGAGGGTGATCACACTAGTGCCATAACAGTAAAACATATCACTAGAAACAATCATATACATGTTATAGCCAGCTGTGGTAACGTTGGTTGTAGCTGATGATTACCCTTTATTTCGCCATTTTGATATATTATGACGAGATTTAGCCCCATCTATTGATTGATGATTTTCCCCTATGGTTATTTACGTACCAAGGGCCGTAGTTTTGTAGTTGAGATTGTGTTCTGTGGTTGAGATGTTTGTAGACCAAGATCGACTTCAATTTAATAGAAAATTCTATTTTTAATTGGTTTATAACCTTTTTCTCACATCTGTCACAATACTGTCATTATTTATTTCTTTTAACTATTATATTCTCTTGGTTATTACTGCGGTAGTAACCTAAAAAATAACTTACAAGCCCTCCTATGAAGCCAGTAAGGGCCTATTTAAAAGGCAGATAGAAGAGACATGCATATCGGTAACCTTTCACACCAAATTTTATGCAATAGGGAAATTTTATTCAAAAATGAAAAAATCTCATTGAGAAATTAATTGCCAAGCAAATAAACACAAATTATGCTTTGATTTTACCTCATTTTTTTTCAGTATACAACAAACATACAGCAAATTCAGGATTGCAACCTAAAAGTAAAAATCACTACATCTTTTGACAGTTCATGTTTAATGTTTACAAAATGACAGACCTTTAACCTATAATTATTTATTTAGTAACTTTTAGTGAAACCGAAACTACTGTTATACTCCGTTCACGATGTTTCTGGGTCGTAACATGCCACGCTTTCATTTTGTTAGGTTGAAAGTGTTGTGTTTTTTTCTTTGAAAATCGCCTTACCTGAGACTGTATTTGGCGTCGTCGCACGATCAACGTTTAGTTTTAAAGAGATCACGTTTTCCTTACATTTTGCATCTATTAATGTCAATTAAGAAGAATGCCAAAGATTATAAATAAAAATACAAAACTTCAAATTATAAAAACTTTCAAATATTTTAAAATGAATCCAAATTTAAGGTTACAAAATATGTCTAATTTGCTAGAAGACATTTTTGGAGTAAATAAATACTTTCAACGTTTTGGTTGAATTTACGGAAGCTGATAATCTCGTTTTATAGGTTGGGTGTTCTAAATTACACGTGATTGTGCGACACAGACCAGATGAGCTGAAATCTTCTGTTGCTGGCAAACTATAGTACCCATAGTCATTTTTGTATTAAGTGCGGGAAATCAGTGTAATTTCTACTGTCCAGTTCATTTGTTATATAAGTAACTACTACCACATATTTAAAAATACAATGTAGTATTTTTTTTTAAATATTGTTATACATCATGAAATACTAAGGGTCCTCGAAATTATGTTTGCGGGGGGGAGGGGACTAGAATTATATTACTCCACTGCTCTGTTGTTGTATAATTTATAGTTCAAATTTAAATTGATTGTCAAACAATCGCAAATAATTAATAGAAATAGTTGATTGTGAGAATTTACAGGCATATTTGATATTGCTGCTGAACTATGCGCTGCGTATAACATGTATTATGCACACGCTTTTCTTCAAATATCTTCTAATTGAGTTATCATAAAATGCTGAAATTGCTTAGTGTAATATTATCTTGCAATGCCCTTCAGAAAACCTAAATAAAGTTTAGTGCTAAAATAATTAGGGGAGTCAATATCTAAACATTTCAAAATTAGCATGAGATTTCCTGTGTTGCATCCACCCGGTATGCAACATTAGCAAACACAAGTTTCATTAATTCTTGAAAGTCGCCTATTTAGTAGAAAACTTATTTTTATGATCATGATGCAAATATGTCACTGTTAAATTATCTCTATAGTTACACTCTTATTAGGTTAGAATGTTTAAAACTGTGATTTAAAGTCTTTTTGTTTTCATTTTAACGTTTGCAGTAGCATTTAACATGTGATGTTCTTGAATTGTGTAGGGTTTTTTTTGTATAGTGTAATTAATTATAGACTTATATCAACTGATATTAATATATTATTTAAAAAATGATTCACAAGATCGCGCCTTTTTCAAAATAAAAAAACGTGACGTTTTTATTTTTATTCTGCTAAATATTGCCAACATATTAAAACCTTATTAAACCATAAAACCCTAAAAAAGCTAGCAGCACGCGCAGTGTGAATAGGTACATGCTTCACGCAGCTTCAACGAAATGCAGAAGAAACGCACGCAATAGTTGCATGCGTAAGCACGCACGTGACACGCGTAGTGTGAATTGGGCTTTAAGGTGCTTTTACTGCTCGGGAGAATGGGAGAAAAAGAGATTTGGGGATTGCTGTTATTAGCTGTCGCGAGTCACATGACAACTTCCTCTCATTTAGTGGGATGCAGAATCTTGATATTCACAAATTTGGTTCAAGTTCAACTTTTTCTTGGGTATTGGAAACTACACATGCGCGAAACTATCAGCTGTTTGCGAGCGTCCGAGCGATCATTGCACGTGGTGTTGTTTCTCAAATATCTAAACACCCAGAGCAGTAAAACCGTAGAATTTAAAACTAGGATATTAACTTTTTACCCTCTCCCTTATCGCCAGTTCTCCAATTCTCCCGAGCAGTAAAAGCACTTTTAAAGCAATACAAAGCAGGAAACTAATTCTCACAGTGGAGAGCGTCCCCGTACTCGGAATTACTCAAAAAAGAATCATTTAAATTTCTGGTATCTGAAAGTAATCATAAGGTTTGTTCGTTTGTTGTAATAGGTTGTGATATTACAAGTTGCCGTATTGGTTTGTTGCACTGAGCAAGTTGTCCGGTGTTCGTTTGTTACTTGAAACAGGTTTTGAACGTGCGAAACTTGCACCTGCACTCGAGTAAGTACAAGTTGTTCTCAAGGTGATTGCCTGTCAGACAGCATTGTAAAGAGGCGTACATTACATAAACTAACCTATCATCTCGATAATTGTAGTTGTAGTACATGTGTTGTGTGAGTAAACGAAGATTGTTTTATCATACAGAAAGTGAATAACAAAAGTATGTAATGGAAGCGGTTAATTATAAATGTAATCAATGTTTCTTCACACATGCAGATGCTAAGTTGTACTTGCGCGCGTTTGTTTGTACTGATTTTTAGTTTTGCTAACTTGTCCTAGTGACGTCACAAACCTGTATTAAGTATAACTTAACCTCGGAACAAACGAACAAACCTGTAATCACACATAAATTTCTTATAATAATTAGAAGAGTTTTTTAATATAACATATTATCACTATCTTCGCCCTTGAAAGTAAAGAATTTGAACATTTAATTCAATATTTCACAGAAAATAGGAATTTTTGTAAAACAATCATTTACCGCAATCGATTTACAGATTTACAAAAAGAAAGGAACAGCGTGAGGTCAAACTGTCATAAAATCATAACCTTAAAGTACATTAAGCGGCAATAAGATTTTACAAGCCAAGTTAATAGATAAACAGCCCAGGTTTACAATACTCAAACTGTTTTTTTTGCCACAGCCATATACGATTCAGAAACATCATAAACGGAATAGACAACATGTCACCTTATTGACATATCTAACTTAATATGACAACAGCTATAACCTACAGCACAGTCTTTGACAATGATTTCGCAGTTTGCAACTTTGTCTCTGAGATACAGTAATTATCATATTTGGTGGCGAGAACGAAGGTTGTTAAGCTATGTAAAACTTCTTTTATTGCTAATTATGTGATATTTTCCACAAATTCGCAAATTGGATTCCAGTGATGAATTTTGAATTTAGGACACCCTTTATAAATCAACTACAACGCGTGCTGACTGAAAGAAACTCGACTCGACGATCTAGGAAATATAATTTATAGTTTATTTATTTATAATTTAATACTTAAATTCTGCAATCGTTAATAGTAAGAAACATCGATACATTTTCATTAAAATCTTGAATTCTTGATGACAACACGATTTTGGAAAAAAACATCGTATGGCAACACTGCATAAACTCATTAAAAAGATAATAATGAACGTCAATCTGTCAAACATCATTGTGGTAAACGGAATAAACATTTCAGAATTGTGATAACACCAATTAAGAGTCATGTACTGCACAATCTACCAAATTTTTAGTTGAATATTTCTTACAAATCTGTGATATTGGTAAAATAGATTTATATTTTATTTATTATTGTGTTTTTGTTTTATTTTGGAATTGTAACCAGTTCAGTACCAAGTAGTGTTTGTTTTGTTGCGTCATGACATTAGGACCTTGACATCTTATCAAGGTTTTAGCAGAAGCTTCAAAATTTTACTTTCGATTATATATATGTTAACGCGAAGGTGACGAGGTGCTTCTATGTTCTGGATCGCGATAACTTCATAGTTACTTTATAAAATGACCAGTGTCCGATGTAGCTTGACCACAGCTGGCAAACTTGCTTTTGCAGCAAGATCTACAAAACTTCAACATGGTAAGCAATACTGTACTTATTGTTAGACCTTATGGATAATTTAAAGTATATTTTCTCATTTTCTTGTTTAAAATAGTATATTAGCAAGGTTTCGCACATGTTTTAATTTTTAAAATTAATTTAAAAAATAGATAACAATAATAATTCTTGTTTGTTGATCAATTTTCTGATATAATGTTGAGTAAAACTTTTAGATATATTTCAATTACTTTCAATATAAATAAGTGTCATTAGAATTTAGTAAGTTAGATATTTTTTCATGTAATTGTATTTTGTATTTAAAAACAAGTATTTTATTTTATATACTTTTACTGAACACCATAGAAATGAAATAGCTGAGGTATGAAACAAGTTGACATTGTCTAAAGTTGTTTACTATGACCTAATTAAACAGCTCCGTTTAAAATACAGCAAAACGTTGACAATAATAAGTACATAATTAAATTTCAGGTGTCCTAACAGCAGCGTATGGTCGACAGAGTCCATTTGCAAACAAATCAATTTCAACTAGCATTGTTATATTAAAATCGGCTGCATCTGGTGATCCACCAAATTCGTCGACGCCCTCCAAAGATATATCCAGCAACAGTCTTCCACCACCAATTACTCCTGGTGGTAGTGGCGGCGGTGGTGGCGGTAAAAATAAAAATACGCTTTCATGTCCAAAATGTGGCGATCCTTGTACACATGTGGAAACGTTTGTTAGTTCCACCAGATTTGTTAAATGCGAGAAGTGTCATCATTTTTTTTGTTGTTTTAAGTGAAGTGGATAGTAAGAAAAAGGAAGGTGTTGAAGCCAAAACAGGATTCTTTCGTAAACCGCCACCACCACCTAAGAAGATATATGATTACCTGAATAAACATGTAGTTGGACAGGAACATGCAAAAAAGGTATAAAATGTGTTACTATATGTTTCAAATTATAAAATATCTGAAAAAGCTCAAAGAAATGTAACAGGTTTTACCCTCTAGATTTATTTACTGTGTCCTTTTACTGAACTGAAAGATAATAATTCTATTCACTTTCACTTCTATCAGTTATCAGTTTATTCAGAACAAAAGATGTAGTAGTTATTGTTGACAGGTTAAACGTTTAGTAGAAACTAGATAATGGTTATGGTTTTTTAATGTATTATGAATACCATGCTGCCAATTCTACATTAGTTAAGTTAATGTTAATAATGTAGTAGGTAAATATTAAATCTGCATTCTATCCTCTTCTTATTACAAAATGTCTTGATTTTAATATAATAAGGCAAAACTCACCATGAGGAATGAAGAAAACTTGCAGTTTTACCATTATTCAATATGTATGGTTCTGTACTTTTATTTAGAATTTTTATTTTAGTTAAAAAGTCATATTATATCCTATTCATTAGAGCAAGCAACTGTCATTGGCAAGACTTCTGAATATTTCTTGACTGTACCCATTTAATGGTGACCTTTTTTCAGAGTGTACCTGGAATTTAGTTACAAAAAGATTACTAAATGGTTATAGGTTATGTAGCATTTGACAACTAATTTCAGAAAGGTGTGCATTTTTTATGATTTTAAAAGGTATTGAGTATGATATTTTAACAAAATAGAAATTTTAAATAAACATAGTATTGAGAAAATAATGAAATTAAAAGCTTATAAAATTGCTCGTAATTTTAAATAACTTGGCATTTAAATTATTCATTAATTTCAACGATAAAATTTAAATTTCCTAATAAGAATTGATGCACATAGTACCAACCAAATTTGTCAACTTGACAGTTGCTTGCTAAAGTAAATGAAGCTTATTTTCTTTTAAAATCATAAATGCATAACTTTCTTAAATTTATTGTCAAATGCCACATAATCTAAAATATTAACTCAGAACAGTATTGCCAGATAAATAGTGACAGATTTCCCACCCCTGTTGCCTTTCAAAACGAGAATTCCGTCCACCTTTCCCCCTGAAACAAATTGGAAAAATAAGAACTTATGGCTTTTGTTTTTGGTAAATGAAGTTGAATGCCTCTAAATGAATAATGGCTATTCCATTGTGATAAGCGTGACATTTGAATATGCAATTCCAAGTTCAACAATTAATTTCTTGGACAATAATAATTATTTAGTTTTGCAATTTATATATGTGAATGAACTTAAAAAAAAATATTTGGGCCTACCATCACATACAGCTGATGATGTATGATTGGTCTCTTGTACACTTTACAGATTTTACATCTCTTTTGCCAGGCGCCTGTCTGCTATGTCTTCTAAAATAAGTTTCTTGCACTGAGAAATTACCTTCCCCATTGATTGTACTAACTGATACATACCTAAGGAAGAAGTTGAGGACATTGGTGTTCCTTCATCGGTAGACTCAACAGATAACCTTTTCTTTGCTCTATATTTTTGTTGCCTCTCAGTATCCTTCCCTCTTTTCTGTTTTAGCTTTGTTTTGTTTTTCTCCATATTTTTTTTTGTTTTCAATCTTTTTGATTTATTTCTTTTTTTCTCCTTAACCTAATGTTCTTATCATTTCTCTTCATTTTTCTTTAGTTTGTTTCGAGACTCCCATTTTCTTTCTACCACCGACTTTACCATAATAACCAAAAAAAAGAAAGAAAACATTTAAATAAATTTGTAAAAACATACCCTTATAAGAAAAAAACGTTTATTAATGTTTGCATGCAAAATATACATTTTCTTTGGATGTAAACGAAAAAGTCATACCCATCACAACAGATATGTCACACCCATCACCTTAGAATGATCAAAAATGGCAACACCTTTATTTTTATAGATTCAGTGAGATGTTAGGGAGTGGGATAACCCTACTTTAAAAGATTTTACCTAATTTATGCCCAGTTTCTGAAAGCAATATATCTAACTGATAATGTTATGCATTCTATAAATCGCCAAAAGTTGTTTCTCAAATGCTATGTTGTATTTGTGGGACCGATATCGGCTTCACAAGTTATTGGAGCAAGTTGGTGCGATAAGTTATGTAGCGCCGGCGCATTCTACATCACTTGAGGTTTCGCGTGGCTTTTTTTCAATTACCGATCTCTAACAGCAGGTTGTGTTTGAGATTAAAGTGCTGGTATAGAACGATAGTGTTGTTGGAAAATGTGTAACAGTTTCAAATTATTTTACTTTTCTAAAGTATTTTTTGTCTTGTTTTTCTAGTGTTGTAAGTGTAGTAGCCACCTATCGGTTTTTCTCGTAACTACTTAAGAAACCGATATAAAGTAGAGTATAATATTTTCAGCAACATTTAAGAAGTTTATCAGTTCCATAAAGTTATGCATCCAATAACTATATGATACATAACACCAGCTTTCAGAAATCGGGCATTAATCAAATAACTAACTATTTATCCAAACTTTTAGACTTTTTTGTGACAGGTGTGACATAACCTACACAACTAAGTAAACAAAGTTGAAAATAATTTATCTTACCTTCTAATTTAAAGTGATGGCCTGAAAATATTTATTAAATACAGTATGTCCAAATTCACCAACTACATGTTTAAATGCTTAAAAAAACAGTTTTGCCAACATGCAATTTTACAATTTACTGTACATCAAAAAAGGTAATTTTTGTTTATTTTTTGCATTAGAGGTCAAAAACTACATATTTTCTAGTAACATTTAGTGAGGTAGAAACCTAAAATAAATAAAATATCCCTTGTTGCCAACATTTATGTGGAATGGTCAATAATCTTTTATTCAAAATACAAGATATGCAGATAAAAAGTACACCAAAAACATAAAATAATAAAATTATCGATACATTTTTTGTTTATGCTTAACACATTTGTGGACAGTAATAATGGACAGTAGGTATCTTATAAGGGGCTGCCAGAAACACCCGACTTTTTGAGGTTAATGCGAGATTGACCAGTCAGAAAATTGAATGATCTATAGGGACAGTTTAGTCCTTTTTCTAAATTTTTATACTGGAATACTTATTCGAGAAAGGCACGGCCGTTAGTGGCGTCACTGATTGTAAACAATATGGTGGACAACGTCGGGGTATTTAGAGGTGTTAGCAGCAGTAATAAGTTACATTTTGTTTATTTTAATTATTTTATCAAACAACTGATACAACTACCTAGTGCTCAGTGATTTTTTTTAAATGTTTCTTTTGTATATTTTAAGGAAGTAATTATTATTATAATTTTTTCTGATGTAATGTGCTTTTTTTTAAATAACAATTAGTAGTATTATAATATAAATATTTTGAACATATTTATATTTGTTCTTAATAAGTACTAGTTCTACAATAATGAAAATATGAACTCTTCACTTGTACATTTATTAATTATTATACATAGGACAAAATTAATGCTACAGGAACTAATAACTACTATCAAAAAATACCAAATTATTGATTTGGTAACAAAAGGTGCAGCTTAAAACCTGTCTTGGGCCAGTATTGGAGAGATTTATAACACCTGTTAGAATTCTGTACTTACAATCACTGTCCATGAGATTTTCAATATTGCATGATGTAAAATCATCATAAGTATTTACTTGTACTCCTTTGTCCTCGTAAGTCTTTTTAATTTCTACTGGAGTCTTAGAAAATACTGCAGAGCTTTCTTTAAAATTTAATAAATTTCTTGCTGCTTCTATTGTATCATAACGATCATAACACTTCCTCCAGCTGTTAGATCTGGTAATTCTTCTACATGTTTCACAGCCTTCTGTACACTTTTATTTTTCGCTCGGTTTTGCAGTCTTTGTTCTCTATCTAGATGCCACTGCATTTGTGTAGGGCTTAAGATCAATCATGTGAACAGACTGGTAAAATCTGGCTGGGGACTCCGGTTTTTCTAAGTCGATTAATTTTATTAATATGAGCTATAAAATGAAAATAATATCTAAACTATTATGTTACTTTTTAGCAAACCAAAATAAATTCTTTACTTACCTCCACTAAAGAAAAAATCGTCGTTCTTAAAGTGCAAACTGCACACTTTCATGTAGGCAGAGATATCCTTCCCTATTTTCAATTTTTTGTTAATATTCTGTTGTAACTTGTGGAATTTATGAGACAAAATGTTTGGAATTTTATATGTGGACTTGCACTGAGAGACACAGCAATTATTTTTGCTTTTTGTCACACCATTAGACATCTTGAAAAATATTATTTCTACGTTTCTACTTACTTAGTAAAAATGTAAATAACCACGTCGTTAAAAGTTTAAAACTCGACCCCGACGATATTAGTGACAGCATCATGTCGAGCGCTGCCCAACTCGAATAGCTAGAATACAAAAATGTTAATAGCAAAATAAAAACCAAATAACATCAAATAAGCAGTCAACTAGTATTTGTTAATGCCTGGTAAAGTATCTTAAAAACGTCTTTCATTTGTTTTAGTAATTGGTTCATACCAAATGCGATTTATTTGACAAAAAGGAACGATTTTCATAAATTTAATGTCATAACACACACATGGAAAATGGTTTTCTCTTCAAAACTTGGTAAAACAAAAGAATAACTATATCAAACTTTACAATACTGAAAAAAATTTAAAATGTGCTATTCAGCAATATGAAAATCAAGTAGGCATTCAATTTAAAAAAAATTGCGTTTATGTTCTACTGCCTGAGTAAAACAAAATGTAATTGCATAAATGATTTTTTTGTGTTTAGGAGTAGATTCTCTAAAACCCTTTGTTTATCGTTCTTTTCTATCTTTGCTCATTTCTGAGATATCTCACTTTTAAAAAAAAAAACAGATATTTTCATTTTTAGTGAATATCTAGTAAGCCGTGGACTTTTTTAAAAAAACAAAAACATGATTAAATTGATCTCCAAAGTAGGCAACTTTTTTTCTAATTTAACCAACTCTTATGGTTTCTGAAATCCCAATGATCAGCCTTGAATTTAGGATACACTGTATATGATCTAAAAAAATGCCCTTTGATTTCATAAACTCAGGAGTTACGTTAATTTCACAGATATTTACAAATTAATAATATTTAGAACTTAAGGAAATCACAAAGTCTAGGTCAACACCTACAGTACCCTCAATAAGGCACAAAGTAACCATGGTGGGTAACCCCAGTTACTATTATGATCTTGGAGGTGAAATGCTGATAGTAAATGAATCACTGATAGTTGCTGCCAACCGTCCAAGAACAGCAATAAGTGCTGTTGATTTTATGTAATATATTCTGTGATTATTAATTTTTAAGAATTTGCATTTTTGTTGAGATGCTCTAATCTTCCCTTCTTTCATAACATTTTCTTTTGTTTCCCTTCAAAACAGAATTTCTGCCAAAATGGGAAATTTTCTCCTGTTTGGCAGCACTGGTTGTATTCGAAATACTTGACAGTTAGCAGACCGATTACCGATTTGTGGATTTCTGGATTAGGTTAGTTATCACTTTTGCAATGGGCATTTGCTAAAAGTGCCACTTATCCCGCCTCAGTAACGCGGCAAATTTGAATCGTTGTTCGCTTATCGTCAAAATTTGTTCGGTATTCTTGTCTGAAAGTTTTTGATTTTGTTTTCATTAAAACAATTTCAAGGTGTTTTCTTTCTTTGTTAGTAGTACAATTTTAACTACAGTTTTGTTTGTTTTGTTATTAGCACAATTCACACTTCCTTTTACATATTTTTGGTTTTCGTAGATGTTTGTGTTATTCCAATTTGAATATTTGATGTTTAAGCTTTTGTTGCTAGAACTATTGAAAAGAAATTAGACTATGTAGGTAATATGTTTAACGCCAATTTTAACACTTTCTTGCTCAAATTTCTTTAGTTCTTTAAACCTACAAGATAGAGGAAGATCCACCTTCTTGGTAAATCAGATAGTCATAAGAATTCTCGACTTTTTATATCATTTGTTGAAAAACATTTCTGTCTTCTTTTTTTTTATTAATAAACAATTAATTCTGATGTACAAATCATAAGCATTACGTTTTCAAAATGTCTTTCTTTCCTACGGAATTGTGGTTTTTACATTTAGACTTTATACAATTGGCTGAAATAATCCTGAAATTTCTGTAAACATCTGCAAGATTTCTTTTGTATGGTTATTTGCATTAGAGTTGTCAAATAATTCTTGGATAACCTTAAAACTGAACTTCAAAATATCAATTTGCAGCATATTCTAGTAAAACTCACACTTTATAAAGGCGAGGCAACTAATGCCAAACGACAGGTTTAGAACTACAAAAGCAATGAAATCTTTAAAAATGCCTAGGCCATGTAAAAGTGACAACTGACCTGATCAAGAAGAAGATTTAATGACTGCACATGATGTAGAGATCCTGAAGTAACGTTTGTTGGGATGGTAGCAAAGCAGTAACTGTTGAGTTATGAATGCGACCACTGGCCCAGGAAAAAAGTTATATTAAATGGATGCAGGCAAGGAAACTTCAGAAATCTTGACATTGATAGTTGTTAACCTCAAATTATGAACACTGACAAATGTCAACAGAATCTTATTTTTAGGTTACATTTTTAACTTGCACACCTAGACATTTTATTGGTTGCACTTTCTCTTTCTTACCATTTATTTTTGAAAGCGGCTCCCAATACTAATTTGAAATTATACTTCAGTAATTCGAATTTTAGTGCTGACATGAATTTAATGTTAAAACGTTTGTATACATAGATAATAATAAAGATCAATTTCCAACAAGTTACAATTTAGCAGTAACAAATAAAAACAATTTATAACTATAATACTGTGATGTATCATTTTGATTGCAGCCCTTGTCAAACTCTAAAAGCTTCAACCAAGGCCAATTTAAGCTTTGGTTACCCAGGCCTGTATTCATCCTTTGCATGTTTTCTTAAATTTATGTATAATAAATACTAAATAGATGCTTAATATGTACTCCTTAGAGACAGGGTATTCAAATTTAGAATTTAACTTTTACACTAGATAAAATTTTAATTGTTGCACACAATTTGATACTACAACATAAAAAACTCAAAACTGTTGGAAAATTATAAAGGTCTATTGACAAATGGTATGATCAATTTAAGTTCCTCATTGTCATTCACTGTAATTTTTTAGGTTTTATCAGTTGCTGTATATAACCACTATAAAAGAATTTTTAATAACCTTCCCAATACTCAAACAACCAGTGCAAGACAAGATATGGCTGTGATGGAACAAGGTCCTCATCAGCACTTTACACACAGAGGTATTTTTTGTATAATTTAAATTAGCATGCTGTTTACGATTGATAGATTAATAATCTGTGTGTTTGTGCATTTATGCGTTAAGAACTTTTAAGTTAATATATAAATTGTGCAGACCTCCTCCATATAACAGGAATGGGTCACAGCAATTCGATGGGTCTCAACTTCCAGGGTGCTCAATCGGATACCACGTTAGGTACTAGACACAATTCTGTGGGCTCCGACATCTTAGACCAAACGTCTCATGAACTTAAATTAGAGAAAAGTAATATACTTCTTTTAGGTCCAACAGGTTCAGGTATGAGATTTTAATCGGTTTTGGTCAAAATCATTTTATATCGATTATTACCTTTTAGGTAAAACACTTTTAGCCCAAACAATAGCTCAATGTTTAGATGTTCCATTTGCAATTTGTGATTGTACTACATTAACCCAAGCTGGATATGTGGGAGAGGATATTGAGAGTGTTATTGGAAAGTTGCTGCAGGATGCAAGTTATAGTGTGGAAAGGGCTCAGATAGGTATAGTTTTTCTAGATGAAGTAGATAAAATTGGAGCTGTACCTGGAATTCATCAGTTAAGAGATGTTGGAGGTATTTATACTAATGTTGATCTTATTTGGGTAATCTGAAAGTTAAAATCTGCAGGTGAGGGAGTTCAACAGGGTATGTTAAAAATGCTTGAAGGGACCGTAGTAAATGTACCAGAAAGAAATTCGCCACGAAAATTGAGAGGTGAAACTATACAAGTGGACACTACTAATATCCTATTTGTAGCTAGTGGAGCCTATAATGGTTTGGAGAAACTTGTACAGCGGAGAAATAATGAAAATGTAAGACTTACTAGTGTATTTAAATTCCTTTCCTAACACTATATCTAAGGTTAATAGAAGAATCTCCTTCTTGAACATCCCTACTTACTTTTTAATGGAATCTTTTTGCCTCGTAACTTCTAAAGTAGTTATTATTTTAAAAAAAGCAGTTCCAAATCTTGACTCTTTCATTTTTTCAATTTGAGCGATAGTTCTTGAAAAAATAAAATAATTACTTGCAGTCGTATGAGATAATCTTTATATTGTCTATCAATAATAAAATGTATAATTACTGTGTTTGTAAAAGGTTTGTTCGTTAGTTAGTTGAGAACTGTTAAAATATCCAGAAGTTTATTGTTGTTCCAAAATTTTGCTTATTTGTATTTCTGAACAGTTTAGAACTGTCATTTCTTACAATTTACAAATTACATCATAAAATAACCTAAAAATCGTAATGGTGCATACACAGCTGATACATATGCAGCAAAGTTGTAAACAACTATTTAATTTATAATACTACTTAGTCCAGTATTTTCAGCAATTATAGCAAATACAACACATTTCGATAATCTAACCTAAAAATTTATTTATTTGAGGTTGTAGTTCATAATAGTTTGGAATAGTTCAGAACTGCTTTATGATGTCATAGCTGTCCAATAACCATACACTAATGGCCGTGTTTTTTTAAGTGTATGAACAACTGTTCGGGTACTCGAACACGGAAATAGCGTTTTTAAATGTGATCGGAATATGATAGGTGTTTTAATACTAGCACAAACGTTCAAACAAGCTGTGTGAACACGATTTTCATGCACCATGTAGAGAGGAGGTGCATGAGAACAGAACTAAAAACCTAACCTCTTAAAATGACTTGCAAGTTGCAGTCATCTCGTAACACAGTGCAACCATATATCATAAAATGGATATTGCGTATTATAAATGTCATTATTGTAAAAATAATCAACTGTTATGGGAAGATATAGCAGATCATCCTTGTTTTCAATCACAAATAGATAATAAAGATTAATATAGAAATAAATCGTTTTACAGTGATTTCAATAATCATGTCAAAAAATGGTTTTTGTGTATCTAGTAATAATGCAGAAAGGATTAATAAATGGATTCTACAGCAATTAACAAAGCAATAATATTATTATCAATCTTAATTATTTTTTATTGCGCTGCTGAAATGTTATAATAATTTACAAAAACCAATTCCTTCAATACCAAACTCTAAAGTAAACATCTGTCTAGTGTCAACCGCCATTTGCTACTCTAACTCGTTTTTTAATGTATTTGTTTGAACATTTATTTAGAACATAATATTCGGGATAACCTTGCTCGAACATATGGTGCAATTTAAAAACACGGCCAATGAATAAACCTAAAATACGCAAAAATTACGGTTATAATTGATAATAGTTGTTTATTAATAGTTATATGACTTGTTTAGATCATCTTGTTTTCATTTTAATATTTTCATGAACCATTTATCTATCCTTCATACATCTTTTTTATAAATTAATATTATGATTTACTTTTCATACAGCAGGAATCCTTTCTGTTTTATGAACAAACAATACATTTTTTCCAAGTTTCCAAAACAATACAAATTCAAAATAACATTTTATACAACACCATTATTTAGTTAAATGCTTATTAAAACATTCTACACAAATAAATGGATTGTTTGGACATCCAGCATAATACGTGCTTACCTTTTTGGTCATTTTTGTAGCAGCCTTACCACCATGCATTGAGGATATTTTATCGTTTTCGAATTTTTTCTATTTCTATTACATTGATCTTTCGTTTCGGCCAAAACATGACTAATCTTTTTCTTTTTGCTTGGATTTGTTGGTTCCTCAGATGATAATTCTTGTGAATCTTCACTGAATATAAATCTGGTAATTTTAATTTTATTGTCTTCTTATAGAAGAAAGAAGCATTCACAACTGTTGTACCAAACAAAATCTCTGTTGCTAGTTTGTGGTACCAATATATAGATTTATGTGCAGGTGTTGAGTAACTGGAAAGTTGATCTGAGAGATCTATTCCAGCTTTCCCTGCATTATAAAGCATGGATCGAAAGTAAGTACACTAAATTCATAGCAGGCTTATTTTTACGTTAAGTCCCGGTGGCTATGAATTTATTGTTTCGTATTTGTTTGATGTTTGAACTACCACTCAAGTGACAAATACACACAAATCTGCTAAAAAAAAGAGGTGTGAAAAAGACCTCTTTGCTAAAAGTGTTGTCCAGTATTATCTTAAAACTGCACACGGTGACTAAAGTATTTTATGGAACAGGAATTCAGTAAATCTGGATTGTTGTACAAGATACTTTGAACGTTTAATGATCATGAAAATGTTGATTACCTCTCATTAACTGGACGACCTATCAGTAATAAACGACGAAATGTAGGTTTAAGAGTAAAAAAATCATTGTTAAAGATGGGTCTTTCTCAAAGAAAAATTGCCACTACATACCAGATTTCAAGAGCTATGGTTCAAAGAATTAAAAGTAAATACAATATTTGAACAAATCAATGTATTACATGTCTAAAATACACCAAAAATCAAAAAAGAGCAGCTAAAAAGTTATGTTGTAAGTTGTATGAAAGAAAGTCCAACAAAATTCTTATTCTTGATGATGAGTCGTGTGATTCAGAAAATATTCCTGGACAAAGATATTACAGTTATACAGGCAAAGCAAGTGTACCATCAAAACTAAAATTTAAACCCAAAGAAAAATTTGCCAAGAAATTTTTAGTATGGCAGGTGACCGATGAAGACAGACATATGTCGGAACCGTACGTAAAAGTGGGTACTCTGAAATCACAAGAATACTAAGAGGAATGTTTGCAAAAAAAGGCTTGTACTGTTAATTGATAAATATCATCAACGTCGTAATGTGTTCTTCTGGCCTGATAAAGCGGCAATTCATTACTCTAGAATTTGTAAAATTTGGTTGGAAGCAGAAAGAATTGAATATGTGGCATATGCAAACAATCCAACAAATGTACCACAGGCCCAGCTTATTGAAAAATTTTGGACAATATGCAAGCGCAAATATAGTGAAAGGTACAAAACTATTACAGCAATTAGTACGTTTTGCAAAATCTGGAAAACCATCGTGCAGAGGTTGCATGATCTTCTGGACAAGCTTTAATGGCGGGAGTCCAAAGGAAACTTCGAGAAATAGGAAGAGAAGGAATTCACTTGATTATTTAATATTTCATGTAGTTGATTTGTTCCAATGATTTGTTATTTGAGTTTAATATATATTAATCAGCTGTAAGTTACCAATAAATTAATAAGAGATTTAGTCTATGTACTTTTGATCCATGCTTTAATCAACTACAAATTGCAGCTTAAAAATTTCTTCTTGTTTTCTATTTTTCTTACTAGTATTGACAATTTCCAAAGTGTACTGTTTTACTCCCTTGAGAGAATTAGAACATTTTTTATTTTTCCACTTAGTGATAATTACGCCTTTATCATCTTCTTTACCAGTAACTTCTCTTTTACTGAGGTTAGTAGTAACAATTTCTTTAGAAATTCCTTTACGATGCTTTCTGATGGTTCCTAACGAATGTGTTTTTCATCTAAGAAGTTCATGTGCTAATGGAATGTTTGTGTAGAAGTTGTTGAGGATTAAAATTCCTCATGAATCAAGATAGTCTTTACATGGATTTAACACTACATGCGTCGCTAGATCTTCTCTGCCAGTTTCTGTTTTCTCTTCATAGATCATCATTGAATGAACATAGCCATTGGTGTCATAATTTAAAGAACTTTATGCTGTACTTAAGTTTTTTTAATGGAAGGTACCGGCAAAATGTAAGTCTGTTCCAGAAAGGGACCATACTTTCATCAACTGCAATTCTTCTGCCTAGTTTCATTATTTCTTTCTATCTCTGAACAAGCATCTCAATAAGCATTCCAACTTTATAAATTCAATCTTCTGGTGGAGCTTCCTCAGTATTTGAAAAGTGTCAGAATTAAAATAATGGCCCAAAAAGCTCGACCGACTCGATAAGCTGTTTGGGATAAGGGTTTGAGAAGCCGAACAGGGCTGAAAAGTGCAATCTAACAGACCCATAAAGCCCCATAAGTTTTTAAAATGTGGTTTGGCCCAACTTGCACAAAAGCCCTACTAAAAACCTGGCCAATGCAGGTCTCGAATTCGGACTCTGGGACCTGTCAGATCATTTGGGCCGTACGAGTCTGTTGAGCTTTTTGTATTTCTCGCCCCTTCGGACCTGTCAGGCTTTTTGGATTTCTTGATAGACCTGAAGAGCCATTTGGATCTCTCAGACCTCTTGAATCTGTCTGGCAGTTTGAGCCGTCAGGTCTTTTGGACTTCTTGACTCTTTCGAGCCGCGTCAAGTTTGTGGGCTCTACTATAGATAGTAAAGATAGAACTTTCTAAAATCATTGCTTCTTGGCATGACATATTTATGTATGTGAAAAATACCTAAAAGCATTCTAAAACCATGCCCATGAGGTCAGACAAGCTCGAGAGATCCAAACGGCCTGACAGACCTGAAGGGCCAAGACTTCTAAAAGGCTTGACAGGCCTAACAGCCTGAGAGGTCCGAATGGTTCGTCAGACTCGAGAAACCTGAAGGGCTGAGAGGTCTAAAAGGCCCAACAAGCTCCCCACAGCTTGACAGATCTGACAAGACTGAATGGCCTGAACCCAAGCTTCAACCCGGATCGCGTAAAGACCCGACTAGAAAACACTGCCTGTGGAGGCCTCTGTCGCTCCTTCATCGCTACTACTAGTAGAATTCATTGTTGACACAAATGTTGGTAAAGACTTATTATCAGTAATAATAGTAATCTTACGAATGTCAGCACCAGGTTTAAATAGTTAACTGTTAAAAACAGTATGTAAGAAACACCACTAAGCACTAAAACTGAAAACTAAGATTAAACCAGTAACTGAATTAAACGAACTTAAAACACTCTGAGAACTTAAAATTTGTATGTGTGTTGGACTTGGATGATTCACATGCATTCTGTTTGCACAAAAAAACCGTATGTTAAACCATGGCCATGCGGATATGTTAAAAGCAAGTGAATGAAGTTAATTGAAGTACCCTTTATACAGTTGTCCATGTTCTCAGGTGTGTTACGCTATCTGCGTAATGAAAATAAAACAAGAAATAGATGTTGGTTTTAATAAATAAAATTTAGTAAGAAACTGAAAAAACCCCTTAATTATTGCATAAAACTTAAAACTTTATCCCCTACTACATGCCATGTAGGTAAAATATCCCTTAATTAAGGGATAAATCCCTCTGGTTGGCAACACTGGACCAAAAGCAAGACACGCATCTTTGCATAGTATTGCAAAGTTTTTCAAAAAATTCAAAAACTTAGGTTAGATAGTTTGTTACACTCTTTCCAATGAACTGATATAAAATACCATCAGCTAAAAACAAAAGAACAGCAATTTGAAGAATAGGTTTTTTAAATTGAACACTTCGAATTTGTTTGAAGAATTTTAATGATTATGAAATTCTGAATACAGTGCAACTTCTATTTTTCAATTTAAAAAAACTATATTTTGTTCACGATGTTTCTGGGTCATATATGGCTCTGGCAGAATGACAGTTTGAGTATTATAAGCACTTGATGTACTTTAGGGTTATGATTTTGTGACAGTTTGACCTCATACTGTGTTTTTTTGTTGTAAATCTGTAAATCAATTATGCTGAATGCTTTTTTTGTCAAATCAATTGTTAATTTCAAGAATAGAGGAACTTTTTAATCTTTCAGTGACGTAACAATTTTCTTTAGACAAATCAAACAAAACTATGTAAAATCATAGGCACTTTAGAGTAACAAGCATATAGAAAATTTCATTGCAATATCTCATTATGTTTTTGAAATATTGAAAATACAAGAAATTTTAAATTCAACTTTAACACTCTGTTTCTCATCAATGGTCGACTTTAGGATATAGGTAAGTTGAGTTAAAGCATCATATTTTCATCCCAGGAATCTGTGAAAGCTCTATGTCCATGGTTGTTTGGGACACACTGTATAGTAATGTTTTATCAATTTTTGAACAATATTTATAAATTCATAGTTAAAATTTTCTACCTCACAAATTCAAGTATTTACTGCTATAAGTTTGGCTAAAAGAAGTATCTATGAGTTTAATGTTAGTATGCTAGGATACTGATTACATACAAGAGCAATGTTTTTTGTTACAAGTCACTATACTAACCAACCAATTAGAAGTGTAGATGACTAGGATATAAGTAAATACAAGTTTGCATGAAATGTGTCGATTTAAAGAATCATTTGCTTTTATCATGTTTCTATGGGATCTGTATGTACAACTTCACATTTTCAGTATCTTGGATTTGGTGCGCCAGTTTCAAATAGTCGAGGAAGACGAGCAGTTACGCAACAAGCATTGTATGAATCTTCTTTAACTGCCGAAGAAGAAAGCAACGAAAAGGATGCAGCTCTAAAGCAAGTGCAAGCTAGGGATCTCATAGAATTTGGAATGATACCTGTAGGTTTTGTTCACTCAAAATACAATTCTCGTAGATTAAAATACATTCTTTTCAGGAATTTGTTGGAAGATTTCCAGTGTTGGTACCATTTCATAGCCTTAATGAAAAACTATTGGTCCGAATTCTTACAGAACCAAGGAATGCAATAGTGCCACAATATCAACGATTATTAGCGATGGATCAGTGTGAATTATGTTTTACACCCGATTCATTAAAAGCAATTGCACGATTAGCGATGGAAAGAAAAACTGGAGCAAGAGGTTTACGAGCTATAATGGTTGATTTTTCTTTTTTATTTTAAATATTGTGTATTACACATTTTCTTTTTGTAGGAGTCTTTACTGTTGGAACCAATGTTTGAAGTTCCAGGTTCAGGAATAGTTGGTGTACAGGTAACTGAGGATTATGTGAAAGGTGAAAAAGGTCCTATTTACATTAGAAACACTAGTACTACGGACGCTACTACTGAGGAGGAAGACTTAACGTCCATTAGACTAAAGCAATGAGATTTTAGTAAATTTTATTTTCAGCAAACAGATTGTGCATGTACATATACTCAGAGAACTTATTGAACAAAATATACTACAATTTACATAATAATAACAGTAGAGTGTGTGATTTGCCATCACCAATAACTTGTTTTTTTTTGTATGCCTTACAAGAATTCTTTTTTTTTGTATACAAAATTTAATTAAGCCAAATTATTAATTGATTTATTAGATAATTTATTTAAAAGGCATGATATATTTGCTCTATTATTTATATTGTAGATATAACATTTTAAAAAGGTAGGAAATATTGCCATCATGTCTATATTAATTTAATGGTAAGTATAAAAATTAAATTTAGTTTCAAGCATCTAATTGGGACTAGTGATTTTGAAAATTCTTTTAAGAATAAAAGTGATTTCTGAAATTTGGTGAGATAGGCCTAACCAATATTTTTTTCAGCGGACAGTTTATTTTAACTACTGTATTCACAATATGTACTATATGGAAATGTTAAAATCCTCTTGTACAGTTATTTGAAAATTTATACATAATTAATGACAGACTCTGATTAGTGAATGTTGAGATACCATAATATTGTAAATTAGGCACACCTAAATTTGTTTATAATGATTCATTTTTGATGTACATATTTGTTGTAACTATAAAATTTCAAAATTACTTCTGTGTATTTATGTAGGCAAGACCCACTTCCCTTAGTTCTTTATCTTCTCTAAGATAATCTTCTATCAATAATTTTCGAAGTCGCATCTTGCGTGCCTGCATGTTAATAAGAATTATTTCACATGTGGAAAAAGATTGAGCTTTATATTACCTTATCACTCATTCCTTTGAGGGTGTATAATTCTTGTCGCATAGTTAATAGTAGCGGATTCAGTCCAATATGCAGTCTGGGATCTCGTTCAATTGGTCGTTCAGGATCAATGGCCATAATGGCATCATTTCTGAAACAAATATTATAAATAAAGATACCTAATAATTTTAATTGATTTACATTCGAAATAGTGCTTTATCAGTTAATGAAGCCATCTCGAGTAATTTTTACTTGACTGACATAAGTTTCAAAATAAAAGAATATGTTAATTTTCAAATTAATCCAATTGTGACTTTGATTATTAAGGTATAATACAGAGCGATCAAAATGAAACCTTATTGCAGTCGCCTTTGCAATAAAAAAACATATGTTGGTACTTGACATATTTGTAATTTAATAAATGACTATATTAACTGTCAAATCTTGAGGTTACTATTTGAGAATACTTTAAACACTCACCAACTTCAAATTGACCATTACGAGAATATGCTCTTAATAAATAATAACAAATGCTTTTTCCTTACTTCAAAATGTAATTTTGCATCAGTAACACGCCTACAAAAATGCATAATTGCAACTTGTCAAACTATTAAAATCATACCATGTTAGTGAAATTATTCTACATCATTATTTTAACAAAGTAATTTTAGCTAGTGCAGATCTGGCAACATAGCCAATGCAATATGCTAAAAATTATAACCTAAAATTAATTTTTGCTTAACCTCTACCAATTTTTAAAGCTGTCAATAACATACAGTGTGAAAATCAGATTTCCATGGCTCGCGTTTGTAATATTTTGATATCTATTCTGATCTACATAATACTGTCATTTAATTAAGAAGGTAATCCCAAAAATAAGGTCTCCTAGTTTTTTTAAAAATAGGAAAAAAAATTTATTTTCAATAATTGATACATCATTTTAAAGCTTGAATATTCCTCTATTTTTCTACATAATTGCCATTTCAGTCGATGCATTTTTGTAGACACTGTGGCAGTTTTTGTATGCCCATGTCATACCAGCTTACTGCCATGTCGTTGGACCCCATCTTTTACCTCGTAATCGTCCCTGAAGCGCGTTCCAGCCAAATGTTCTTTCAATTTGAGGAACGAGTGGGAACACTGGGTGCTAAGTCCAGACTATAAGGATGGGTGGGTGATGATGTTCCATCCAAACTGTTGCAGGAGAGCAATGGTCGTACGGGCGACATGGGGGCGAGCGTTGTCGTGGAGAAGGCATACGTCCTTGCTCAACATTCCCCTTATCTCTCTGCAGCCCCAGCGCTTTGGAGACTTTATTTTTAGGATTACCCTCATATGAAATGAAACAATTAACTTTTTTAAACCTCATTTCTATAATATTAACTTGATTTTGTTTAGGTTACAATCAAAAAATTCCTTGAAAGTTTTCATAGGAACATATGCAGTTTAATTCATAATTTTAGTTTTTTTTTGGACTGTACGTTAAATAAAAAAATGGCTCATCACAGTTGTATCTTTTGTAGAATCGTGTCAGTTTGATAGAAAATCACCTGCACTTTGCGCTTGTAATTTTTAAACTGTCAAACTGACACTGTTACTAAAGTAATACACATTCATAATATAGTATGAATAAATTAAGTCGAGCCAACTAGACAGGCAACATGCATTACATGCTCGATTATTCCATAACCATCTTGGTTATCTGGAAACCTTTTAAGATAAATAGAGATCAAAGGTGTTGTTAAGTATTTTTAGTAACAAAGCAAATCAAGTCAAATTAGAAAATTTAAGGTTAACAGTATAATAAAACATGTAATTAAACAGAAAAAATAAAACATTAAATTAGAGACAGTAGATGTACAAGTTTATGTTTTACTCCTTCTTGTTCACACACTCCAATTTGCTTCCGAATCAAGTTTCTGACAAAAAAACACTAAAACCTCTTTGAAAATGGGTAACATAACCTCTAACCTAAATGCTCATAGCTTTTTAATGGTGCTTCTCCGGCACCTAGACTCGGTACGCCTGTGACCCTCTCGACAAGTCTGACAGTGTGACACTTCAACCATTGTTGCCTGTATTTTAGCTCGTATACGTATAGAAGCGCCAAATAACGCTGAGACAGTGTTGCCAATATTTTATCTTATAGAAGCGCCAGTTCCGTTCCGTAAAAGCGCCAATTTAAAGAAATTCAATATGGCGGCTGTACGAAAAACCAATTGAAGATTGGATCTTAGCTGTCTCCGCAAAACGTGGCAAACAATGCCTACTTTAAGATTTCCAAATTTTATTTGTCTATCTCTTACCGTTTTTGCAAGAGCAGCATGTTTCCATACTTTCATAGAGTAATTAATATAAGTAGAGGAACAATTATAATATTTTAAATGTAACCCAAAAAGGTACCGTATAATAGGTGGAGATATACTTAGCCATCTATAGAACGGTACAAAAAGTTTAACAGCATTTTTTCGCACCTAAAACTACAGTTTACAATACATTTAATAGACGAAAAATATTTAGTTGTAGAATCATTTTGAACGTCTGGAGAAATAATTCAAAGTACAGTAATTTATAAAAATAAACTTTTCTTTAAATTCTAGTTAATAAATGATTTAGTTATTGTTAGACTACAATATAATATGTTTGTTTTTTGCGGTTTGTTTTTGTAACGCTGCACTTCTACTATACACATGTAAATACTACTTGTAACACATAGTTTGTATGTAGTTCGTATTTAAGAAATGAAACTTTTCCGTGTATTACTAAACCGGACAGCATAAAAAGTGTTTTGTTATAAATCACTTCACATATGCAGGTATTTCCAGTTTAGACGTTTAGAAATTTTTTTTGTTTACTTGTGTATTTCTTTTTCAAAACAGTATTCTTAAAAACAGTTTTGTGATTTCAGTAATGAATGGATTTGCTAAGATTTCGTTTTGATCCATTCTATATTAAAAAAAAAGTAAAGTAATATAATAGTGTCTGGCTATTTTTCAGGTGCAAGGCCATAATTTGAAACACAAGATGCAAGTCATGTGCTACAAAAAAGTTAACGTGTCTCCATGCAGCTTTGAATGTTGATAACTGTGTAATTAAGACAAATTGAGTATAAGTTCTACGGGTGTATGCACAAAGAATTCGGACAGAAGACTATCGGTTTAACTCTTAAGAGTACGTGCAAAACAATTTGCAGTTATTGCAACTGCCAGTTAGTTAAAGCTATTCCCAACATAGTTTTCAAATTTGGTTAATTCAGTTTTACTTTTAATAAGTAGGTAAAGAGAGTCTAAATGAAAATTAGCGCTGCCAAATTTTATCAATTATACTCATAAGAATAAAAAATATCTCTAGATACTTTTTTGCAATGGAAATTCCAAGAAACACAATTTATGGTATTTGTATACGAACTGATACAGAAAAGAGTAAAGGGATCTGGAAGACCTGCCAGAAAAATATCACCAATGTTCTTGCAAGTTAGAATTAGTCTTTGTTAACTTTAGTAAAATATTGTTTTAAAAGCTTATTTTCTAACAACCAAAGACACGTCTTGCTTTCTTGAGATATTGCAGACATAATTTCGGTGCAATTTTGTATATTTGCTCGAGTTTACGAAGACTAATTTCAAGTTTACAGTGAGCCACCTGCAAGAGTTTCTTTTTCCTTTAGTAACATTATTATGGAAGGTCTTCCAGATCCTTGCAATTTTTTTGCGCCATCAACTCTTTGAGCTGGTGTACGAATACCATAAACTGTGCTTTTTGGGAATTTTCATTGCAACAAAATATCTAACAGTATAGGACTTTTTTGTCCTTATGACTATCATAAAATTTGGCAATAGCTTCGTGCCGCGAATTTTCATTTGAGCACTGCATACTTTTAAGAGCAAAACTGAATTAGCCAAATTTTAAAAATATGTTGGGAATATCTGTAGCTAACTGACAGCTGCAAGCTAACATCTTCTCTTAGTGTTTAAACCGATGGTCTTTTGTCTGGATCTAGTCTGCTGGGAGAGTGATTTTTGGTATTTTTAAAATTCTGATGAAAAGATTTCTTTTTATCAAAAGTCGCAAAACTTAGGCAGATGTTTTTAAAGTGTTGGTTCTCATTTGGAGAACACATGTCTAGCAATTAACGACCAATTATTATTATAGAATTCTTTTGGATTTGTTTTGATATGACTTATAAGGAATAAAAAGTCATAAAAATGAAATTTACTATAAGTTCAACAGTTGTGAAGTTTCAAGACGTATAGAAAATGTTCCAGAAGGTCAAAGAGATCGATGCCTGAATGGATAAGGAAGTATTTTGCAAAGTGTTCTTTTAAAAACCGTTAAAGTATAAAAGTAGAAGTGTCATAGTCAAATGTAGGGTATACACGAGGGACTTTTTACTCTTAGATTTTGTACACCTGTTGCCATATACAGAAACATTTTTCAAGTACTACCGCATTGCCTCGTATTCCCGGCATATTCCCTTGACAACCTCGACCTCATTGCCTATTTTTCCTAAAATATTGCCAACATTTCCCTAACACTGCTACATTCCCTTAATTAGTTCTACTATTTCTAGCTACATGCCTAACACATTCCCGTTTTTCCGCGTCATCTTGAAATCAGGGACTAGAACCCTTTTGAAATAAGGGTTACGGTTCCGGTTTCGGTTTCGGTTCTACTTACTTTAAAAATATGGGTTTAGGTTCCGGTTCCATTTCTATGTGGTTTAAAAATAAAGGTTCCGGTTCTGGTTCCAGAATCTTTTTGGGTTCCGTAAGGGTTCAAATAAAAAAAACATGTGTAATTACAAAACTAAAATTTTAAAACTCTTTTAGCATATATTAAAACAGATTATTATACATTGGAGAATCAAGATTACATAATTCAAATTTTTGTTACAACAGTCACTAATTTTAACGTTAGGTGCAATTTTTAAATAGGATAATCATAGTCTCATTTATTATTTTTAAAATTTTGGTTTTTTCCAGTTTTATTTTACAGTTACTTCCAAACTTGAATTAAGATATTTTGAATGGAGTGAGACAGTAATACAAAATTAATACCAAGCAAGAAAGATACTGCAAAGAGGGAAAATTAAACTTTCAATAATTATCAAATAAGATTCTTCCAATAAACATGAAGCAGTTGTTATCTTGTCATCTTTGTTTATTCTGATGGTCAATTAAGTTGTGTGAGTGTAAGGTGTAACATAAGATGTATCAGTACACTCAGAGCCAATGTAGGTAAAATAGTACATCATTAAGTAGTGACTATTACACCGCAAACACCAAATAGCAAATTTTATAAAGAAATGAAATAATGAAAGTCATGGAACCAAAATTTGGAACCGAAAAGAACTGGTTCCTACTGCAAATTGTAAGGGTTCCGGTTACGGTTCTAAATTTGACAGTGACCACAATAAAGGTTCGGATTCCAGTTCCGGTTTCGTTAAATCCAACCGGTTCCGGTACCGATTCCGGTTCTAGTCCCTGCTTGAAATGCTCGAGGCAGGAAGAATTGTCAGAAACATGGCGAAAAAAAACATTTTTAATATTGAAAAAGTAGTAGCTACTTTAACTGATTATTTCAAACTTTACAAAGCTCTTGAGTTTTCTGGGACAAGACTTATCCGCTGCCAACATCAAGAAAAGAATTTAAAAGTATTGTCTTTGTCATTACAGAAATTGACGTTCGCTGCCGATCGTCCAGGAACCCTTCACCGACAGCGCTGCTAAATAATTTTTTTAGAAAACTAATCTCGATTGATTTCAGCTTTCGATAAGCAAAACTTCTTTTTAAAGAGAAGGATACAATATATAAATCTTGTGGATCCTTTTTAAAGAAGTTAGAAGTTTTCAAAGTTAAGATTTTTATTTTTGTTTTTCTATGATTCAAAAACTATTGATGCGATTTTGTTCAAATTTGGTATTACAGTTGAATCTAAACCCTTTTGGGACGAGGTGACAATTATCCTTCTTGTTTTGTTTTTAGGTAGACAATAGAAATAGAACAACAACAATAAAAAAAAGCATTACGTTCCTTGATTTGTCAATTGCAACGGTGCACTCGTAGTATAAGTGGGCGCGCTCGTCGTGATTGCTTTTGCAACAGCAGCACCGGTTAGACGACGGAATCGATTTACAGATCCCTCCACAATTCTCTCCGACCGTCTCCTATCATAGGAGTTTTGTAGCAAGTTTGCTATCAAACTCGTCCTATTTTATCCGTCCATCGCGTGGAGCGTTCTGGTTACCTGATTACCAAATTTCAATAGGTCAAAAAGACCTAAACCTATTGGCCATCATGATTTTAATTTTGTCTTCTCAATCGTCATAAAGTTACCTGGTTTGACCATTGAAAACAAATGTTCCTAGCTGTAATCATTACCAGTCTTTTAAAGAACCTGCTGACTTGCTCATGCACAATAGTCGTAGTAGCTTTACTTCGTAATTCCCCAAATTACAGGAGTATTACTGAAATCGACACTAAAAATGTGTTTTGCTATCGAGATTTTTGCATATTTTTAGAAGAAAATTGCGTTGCTTGGTGGTTTCAAAGATTTTCTTCTTCGGAAAATTTTAGTTTATCTAATACCGCTATATTCTGTAGCAGATTTTTGTAAGTGGATTGTAAAAGGATTGTTAGATATCTTTGAATTTTCAATATATTATCTCTAAAAATATCTTTTTCTGTGGTCTCCGTAATGTTTCTTAACACTTTGTAAATAGTCTTGTTCTTTCTAAGTGTGCTACTACGTCTCCTTTACAGGAGAAGCAACGATCTAATGAAATTTTGAACCAATCTAGATAAACTTTTAAATTTTTTTCATTTGTTTCTTTCAAACTTGGAAATTATAGAATAGATGAGTCACACTCCTGACGTAACAGGAAAGATCTTCAATTATTTCAATTTACTCTGCTCTTAAGCCAATTAACTCCGCGTCTTAATTTATTATGAATCACCCTTTATATACCAACATTTTACGGACACTCTGTATAACATACATTAGCGTATTTATTTGACAAGACATGCAGAGAAAGCAAATGAGAATTAAATGGCATTGCCTTTTAAAATTTCACGTATTGTTCACTAAAATAAGAACGCTAACAAATCATACATTAGTGAATTTAAACCTTGCTTCTTTTAATAATTTATCGTCAATTTAATAATCTTTAAAATAAAAAATGCTTGCCTCCGTATAGCAAATACGTTGTTTCTTAAAACGGCTTTTATACTGCAATATCACATAATGATTGACGTAAATGAAATAAAAGTATTAGCAATATGAACATGCTTAAAAGTTAAAAGTTATCAAATTCAATTTTGCATCCTTCTCTTATACAGTTGTAAATATGAAAACTCGCTCCTTAATGTATAATTCTGTTAAACTATTCTCCATTTAAATTCTATACTGCAATAAAACAAAAACTTGTGGGTGTTTATTCTACAAATAATAAAGAACACCGCAGTGGCTAAATGTAATTCAATCCTTTTTTCACAATGTGTTTACATATTTTGTTTACGAATAAGCTTTTATCGCCAGAAATTTCCCCGAAAAAAATATACACAAAAGAAATTTTAATATAATCGTTTGCGACGTTTGTCAATTATACCAAGATATAAATTCTTTGAATTAGAAATAATCTGGCGCAATAATGAGAAGTTGAAGAGGGCAGCACCGTCTATGCTTGCCCTTATTTCCCCTCGACGCACTTGGCCACCAACCATATGAGTTACACATATCCCCATAACGTTGTTCCTCTACCCATATTTATTTCCTCTATGATACTTTATAATAGTGAAACCCCTGACAAAAGAATAGCGATTATCTCCGAAACCTTTCAAGATAAGTATAGCAACTTATATGTCACTGAATTTATCTTGAAAATCCCTATCCAAATATGGGTCATATACAGGGTGTTACATTTAAAAAAAATTCAATATGGCGGCCGAAAAAACAAATAAAGATTTGTTCGTGTTTCCATACTTTTTAACGACCCTGTATATTAAGATTCCTTGTACAACAATATGACTGGTATACGAAAGTCCAGCCCTGATCCCTTATACCCAACTGTAGTTTCTGCTGCGGATACTTTCCCAGGAGGCAATAGTCGTCATAATCCACAAACCTCATAAACCGCCTACCGATTCATTCTCATACAGTTCCATCGTCCCTCTAAAGGTCCTAAGCAAAGTTTCAAAAGGATATTGACAAATAAACTCCAACAATTGCTAGACAGCCACAACCTTTTTTCAAACCACCAAACCTCGTTCCATCCAGGTACATTTCCAGAGGCTTGGTTTCCCCCCCTTTACACCGATATTAGGTAGCTTTCAACTCCGAACACCGAGCGGAGTTTTTTTATAAGCTCCGAAGCTCCAACTAATTAGCAATTATCTGTCCGTTCACATGCAAGTGCACTGGGCTTTGCAAAAGGTGTACGCCACAAGCCAACGCACAGTGGTCGGAAACCAGAAAAAAAAAGCGGTCAAAACTCCAAAAAATGATTCTACGCAGAATGCAATTTAAATATATAGTTATATAAAACTACTTTAGAGAACTGATTTTTTAAATTAATAAAACAATTTTTATTATATCAGTTACAAAGACGATTTTATTCTTGTTTTATTTTGAGCCAGATGTTGTTACAGACTGAATTTACAAATTTGTTTTACTTTTTAGGTAACCTTGGTGAAAGGTTAAAATTGATAATAGTTTTCCTTTCAAAACAATTAGGAAAACTTTTCTAAAAAGTGAAATGAAGTAAACAAATTAACCTTGCTTTAACAATGAAAGAATAAAGTTTCCAAATTGAATGATAAAATTTATAATTACAAAAGTAAAAATCAAATGATATAATTATATGTATATTTACAATTACAAAAATTAGTATTCGTAATTAATTTATGCATATTACAATACATTGTGTTATAAATAATACTTGAAAGATAGTACTTTTACAGCATACTAGGTCAAATTTTAACCATCGATTTGAAAGTGTGTATCTTGCTAAATTAAGAAAGCATCAAAATTGTCTGCTTTACTCACGAAACAGTCTTTCAAATACTATGCAGTATCATAGTTTTTGCAATTTTTTAGTGTGATTTCAAGGCAAAATTCAATGTTCATAGTTAGCGATGCAATGTTAGAGTTTTTTTTTGCCCAACTCAGACCGAGTATCATTTGCGCCGAACATGCACTCGCACGTTCTAATAACCAATTTATTATACCACACGGTTAAAAAAAAGTCTAAAAACGCTCGGAAAACACAAACAATTTGATGCTTTCTTGCTGAGTAGGCACTGATGATCGCTATCATTTATTCACGAATTCATAACATGAATTAAACGTCCGTCTGCAGGTATGTTTACCTTCAAGCCTTTTGTACGGATCTCATTCTTAGTCCAGTTTGAAACGCTAATTCCGAACAGTTGGTAGCCTTGACCAAAGTTTAAATCACAGAACACAGTTTAAACCGCCACTATCGACAAGAGAAATGTTGTTTCTTCGACGTGTAAGTGAAATAATCTTTAGTCAAGCCTCCCAACATATGCAAAATTACGTTTTTTGTCGAGTCACAGACGGATTAGATTTCACTTTCAGAAAAAGTCTCATTTTTAGTCCAACTTGAAACACTATTTCCGAACGGTTGGTAGCCTTAACCAAAGTTTACACTACCACTATCAGCAAGAGAAATGTTTTTACTTTCAGAGAAAGTCTCATTTTTAGTCCAAGTTCAAACGCTAATTCCTTGACTACTTTAGACAAAGTTGAGCACGTGACTGCTGGACAGGCTCTATTGGAGTTATATGCGTCATTTCCGTTCCGTTGTGGTTTCTTCAGTTTAATTGTATTGTAGTTCTTCTTTGAAATCGTTTGAAGACTATTATAGTTAGAGTAAGAACTAGTGGTTTTAAGTGTTGTAGATGGTTATAGTAATTATCAAGGGCAAAATCTTCTGAGGTACCTACTTATACTTTATTGTTTATTCCAAATCTATTGGAATGGTAAGTGTAAAAGTCGGCAAAAAACAACCCTGATACTTTTCCAGCAGTGTCGATATTTACCAAGAATATGTCAAAGTTACGTGTTTCATTAATGAATATGAATTTAGTATAAACCACCATGTATAAACTTTTTGAGTTTATGTTATCTCCATTTTATTTTTTATCCGTCATTTAGGTTTCTTTACTGCAAGAAATAAATATGAATTTAGAAATTCAGTTACTACTCTTCTCATACTTTTGTTAGATATTATCGCATGCCCAATACATTCTTACTTATATCCTTTTCATAAATAAAGTCTTATTTTATAAAAACACGAAATTATGTGCATTTTAAATGCAATCTTCTACGCACCCTGTATATAGTTCTACTCTACTGTCAGTGTCAGATCTGACCTATCTTAACCTCTCAAATCTCAAAGCAGTTTACTTTGTAATTATTACTATTATTATCATTGCTATGTTTGTTTATTACCAGTTTAATTCCGAGGGGTGTATACGATATCTAATATTGTTTCGGTGTTCCATAAGTACACAAGCAGCAGTTCAAAAATTATACCTCGTCTAACTAGAAATGTGCAAAGAATAGTGCCATGGAGGTTAACCAGATTTCACAGTTAGCAGCTATTTTAAGAGAAAATGGTGATCAAGTTTTAAATTCAGTGAGTAAATTTGCATTATCTGCAACCTTGCTATGTAATCTTAATAATTCGTTTGCTTCGGTGATTGAACAAAGGGACTCGATAAATTCAACATTTCAAGTAATTAATAGTAGCAATGTAAAAGCTGAGATTTATAGAGATTTGCAATTTTTGCACGATTTTGTACAAAGAACAGTAAGCCTGAAGTTAACACCGACTTTGTTTGCAAATCCAAGCTCAGAAATTGTGGATATATCCAAGTTTAAAAATTTAAAGCTACTAGAATTGAACAAGGTGAATGTAAACACAACAGCTGGACTTCAGACTTTAAGAACTCAGTTGCAATATTTGATTTGCATTCGCAGCATTGATTCGCTAAGTGATTTATTAGAAAAGTGTGGTGCCGATGATACTCAAGGATTTATATGGTGCGAGTTGAAAGAAGCTTCTTTTTGTCACAACAAATTAACACAGATTGATTCAAGTTTGGAGTTTGTACCATGGTTGAACACTCTAGACTTGAGTCATAATCATATTCGAGATGCACGACCACTTAGTTGCCTTCCTAACTTGAAACATTTGAATCTCAGTTATAATCACTTGGAATCTTTTCCACTCTTCACTGGTCAATTATGTAATCGTCTGCAGGTACTGATTTTGGGCAATAATTTTATAGAAGATATTCGAGAATTAACTGGACTGGTTAATTTGTGTGAACTAGATTTAAGTGACAACTGTTTGTTAGAACATGAAGCATTAGCTGCTGTTGCTCATCTAGCTGCTCTTCAGCTGTTAAATGTTCAAGGAAATCCACTCAGTTTTCATCCTCAACATAGAACACGCACTGCACGTTTTCTTCATGTTAATACAGCAACAGTGCGTTTTGTGCTAGATAAAGTGCTGTTGAATAAAGCAGAAAAGAGATTAGTGGGTTCATTACATCTAATACATTCTACTCTACAGAGGTCTCATCTCTCATCCTTTTGTTCTACAGTAAGTGAAGGGACATTAGTTGCTTCAGAAAGGCCAAGACGCGTAAGAAATGCTACAATATCAGATACCAATCAAGATTCTAACATGGAGAGCAGTTATGCTTCTGTTGCTTCTCTTATTACATCTGGTGAACATTTGGAAACTAAACAAAAAATTGAACAATTACGAAAAGAATACGGGGAGACGTGGTTACATAGCCAAGGTGGAGGATCTTTGGTTCACGATGTACTTGGCTTAGAAAAGACTTCTTTACCTATGTCATCAAGTCCTTATGAAAAAGAATTTCTTCTTCATGCAAAGGAAGTGGATATTCGATCAAAGGATAAAAGCGAGATAAATTCAGAAAAATCTACAAATAACACATTTACTACAGCAACAGAATCTATTGCCTCTGAAAACAACAGTTTATATGCTGGTGAACAAATTGCATCTCCTGAACCACCACCCAGCGATGACGAAGATTTAGGTGAAGGTGAAGAGAGTTTATATTTGGCCACTATTAAAGATGAAACCGAGCCTGTTTTTATTGTATTAACAAATACTCACATATGGGAACGAGAATGTAACAGTGGTAAAGAGAAAGCACGTTGGCCTTTAGAAACGCTACAGAGCTGTGAACTTCTGGGTGACAATTGTACAGAAGTTCGACTAGGATTTGATACAGTTAAACGAGACCGTCAAGAAAGGCAGTACGAATTAGAAGTAGATGAAGCTACTAGGCTCGCATGTGTTTTAAATAATATCTTAACAAACAGGCCACCTGAAGAATGTAAACTTGTTGTGTATAGATGTATGAAATGCTCAACACAATTTAGTAATGAAAAGAAGAGAGGACGAGAAACTCCAGCTTTGAAATGCCCTGCATGTCAAAGTACTGTGGTTATAGAGGATGACGAGCCGTGATAATTTTTCTTTCTTGTATTCTAAAGTCTCTTTAGGTGTAGTTGACTATATTATACTCAATTTTATATAGGAATTTGTTATTGAAATCGATTGAGAACTAAAATGTATTTTGTTATTATCTACTGGAATCTAATTTTAAGTTGGAAAAACTTTATTATGTATATGGTGCTAAAAAAGCTTGCATCACTTATAATAAGTACAGACTGGTTAAAATGTAAGGTAAAAAAGACAGAGGCAAACCTCATTGCCTGTTTTAGAAAAGTCATTAGGAGGAATTGTTCAGATTTATATTATTCTGCGATACATAAAAAAAAACAGCATGTGTGGTTTTGTCTCTGAAAAGAACTGATAATTGCATTTTACAAAAAAATTTGTAATTTATAAAATAACCTTCGATTTAAAAAAAGGTCTTTACTAATTATTTGATAGATTAAAAATAGTATCGTTGTTGCCAATATAATTCTAGTCTATTGGTAAAAGGAAAACAATTCAAAATTTTTTACTTTCACTTGGTATAATTTTATTAGGAGCATTTAAAGTTTATTTTTTTATTTTCAGTTGTATTTGTCACCTTGGTTTTTCTAGTTACAAACAGGAACAATTGATGCTCCAAATAATGTCACTGTCAAGTTGACAGTGTCACTACATTACAGGTTATGTAGGCAAATTATTAATTATATCCCAAGTTTTTAAGAAAATTAACATACTATTGCAACCATAAAAATGGAAACACCAATTTGTATATTTTGTAAGTATGTCTTTTCTTAATTAATTGTCAATGTTAGTAAATGAAGCTGGACTATTTAAATTTATTACATTGAAAGGTTATAACTTTTAAATGTGTTTATTATTATATTTTTGTAGATGTTTTCATATTTCAACAAAGCTTTTTATAAATGAAATGAAGCAAATTGGTAAGTTTTTGAATTCAATGAATAAATTGCAATTTGATGACAGTTCTTTAAGTCACTGTGAAATGACACTGTTTCACTGTTCATGAACTTTCTGCATTAGGGTTAGTCATGATATTGTTTTGTTGAGTTGTTACATCTGATATACAGGGTGTCCCAATATTACATCGAAAACTCTTGACTAGGTTTGGCTGATTAAATAGAGACAATTTATCAAAAAATAGGTAAGTAAAAAGTTTTTAGTTTTCGAGCTATAATGTTTCAAAGTTGATTGGAAAAAATGGTTATTTCTTTACTGTGTCTAAATGAATCAACAAATCTTATTCAAAATATTGTCAAAATTTACAAATCGCATCACAAGTTTTCATGAATATGCTACGTTTGAAAAACCCAGAACTTTTTGTACGGCCAACATTTTATAAATTTGATGTGAACACATAAAAGCAACTTCAGTTTATAAAGAAATTTGCCCTCTTGCAATTTTTTCGTAAACTTAACCATTTTTGAGAAAATCGAGATTCTTTAATAAACTATTCCGCGTTGTTTACATTACTGATAAAAAAACTCCGAGGTGGCGGAGAAACACGGCGCATTTTTGTTAAAACATAAAGCTAATATGTTGCTTTATAATAAAATTAATTTTAAGTTATTTCTTCAAATGCAAAATAAAATACAATGTCATTTTATAACTCGAAAACTAAAAACTTTTTATGGACCTTTTTTTTCGATAAATCGTCTATTTAGTCCACCAAGCCTACAGTGTAATATTTGGACACCCGGTATATTGAATTATGTCAAAGTCGGTCTACACAGGAAAGACGTTACAGATAGGAGGCATTGTTTGCTCACACTCTGTATAATAGTTATTTGTACAACAAGTAGTGAAAGCAATACTTTTTTTCATGAGTTTGAAGTTTGATGCACAACGGTGAAGCTGGAGTGCATCAATCAAACCAGTGAAAAGAGATGTATTTGTATACAACGTACCCAATGTTTATGGATCGTATATGTTTGTGACAGAATGACCATTTGAGTATTGTAAACTGGGCTGTTTATCTATTAATTCGGCTTGTAGAATCTTATTGATGCTTAATGTACTTTAAGGTTGTGATTTTATGACAGTTTGACCTCATGCTGTTGCCTGTTTTTGTAAATCTGTAAATCGATTACGCTAAAAGATTGTTTTAAGAAAATTTCTATTTCCTGTAAAATACTGAAATCAAATTTGACATTCCTGCATTTGGCTTTTCTTGGAGGAAAATGTTGGAGGTTTGTCCAATTGCACTGAATAGTAAGCAGCATTGTCCATAACAATTACAATTTTTCCCCCAAGCTTGTTCAAAACAGGAATGAACTGATTAACCACCCAATTTTGAAAAATATCCCCAGTCATGGTCGCATGATAATCCCAATTATTATTTTGAGAATTTAAAAGAAAATCGCACCCTTCCAAAAACCCTCCCCTATATCCCGCATGCAAAATAATGAAACATTTCCCTTCATGTTTAAATTTAGCTGGGTTACTCTTAATATCCGAGTTGTGTCAAATCACGGATCCATTTTGATAGATTTATGTTTCATCTAGGTACACAAATCAGATATTTTCACTGGAATTTAGATACTGTAGAAATTTTCTAAGAAAGGTAATTTTGGATTCAACAGCATGTTTTCAAATTAATTTGTTTGTTTCTTTGGTTTAAGGTAAATAAGAATTTCTTTTTATTAATTTAAAAAAAAAAGGTAAAAGAAATTACAATAATATTATAACAACATGTTTTTGTTCACAGAAAATTTTGCAACCGTTAACTGATTTATATTTGTAACCCATAGATTTCAAAATATTATACAAAGTTGCCCTCCCATCATAATTTTCCTTTACTTTAGCCAAAAGATCATTCAAAGATAAATATTAATTTTGAGAGTGCTATTGCCAAATTAGTTGTTGCAAATCCTTTTTTAAAAAAGTGATTCCAAAACAAATTATTTTTGGGTCGTTTACCAGATACCGAAGATTTCAACTCGTCTAGTCTGTGTTGCACAATCACTTCTAATTTAAAACGCCGGATCCTACAAAACAAGTTTATCAGCTTCCGTAAATTCAAGCAAAACGTTTAATGTACTTGCATGACCCATTATGATCCATAAACATCGTGAATGGTGTGTATAGTGGTTTTGCAACTTGAAATTTGCTAAAAAAGGATTTTACAATTTACAGTTGTCAAATTGACAATTTGCATATTTGCTGTTGCTTATGATTTGTCTTTCAAAAAGTTTATATATTAACTAACTAAAGACAAAGTCGAATCATTAATAATTGCTTTTCTATAATAAAGTATAATGTAAGGATATGATAAACTGTTTGGTAAAATAATTAAAAGAAGTATTACTTAAAATGGAATTTACATGCATAACCTACATCATGTGATGTAGTGACACTGTCAACTTGACAATGACATTTATTTAGAGCTTCGATTGCTTGTAACTAGAAAAGCCAGGATGACAAACATTACTAGATGTTTACGTATGAACATCTAGTTTGAAAAATAGAAAAGAAATGAACTTTAGTAATAATAGATCTTTTGCTTTCTTATTGAGAAAGTTGCTGTAAAAATATTGTGATTTGATCAGTTTGTAAAAGATTGCATGTGGGTTGTCAAGTTTAACGTAATTTTATATATTTTTAAAAAAAGAGCAGAAAATGAAATTTTTCATAATGTGAACTGAATTTCTGTCAATCATTTGTCTGTTTTGACAATTAATTACCTGTCAAATATACAGGGTGTTAAGGGTATAACCGGCCATATTGCTAGTGGTGATAAAACGGTTCAAAATAAACAAAAAATTGTTCCACAATTTATGTCCTAAACATAACAGTTTTTGAGATAAGACAAGAAAATTCCCTGTAACCTGGCAACAAAGTAGGATTGGAATTGCATTGGTTTTTGTTGCCTTGGAAATAAAATGCAAGTTGATGCCAGATGTGTATTTTTCAATTTATTTACCACAATTAAAAATTATAAAATCGAATTTTTGAAATAGGGTTTTCTAATTCTGAACAATTAATGAAACGTAATTTTCATCTTTGGCAAAAATTACAAAAGTAATCTAAGATTTATGCTACACTTCTTACTGGAATAGAGAATATCATCCATAGCAATATGGACAGTTATACCCCTAACGCCCCGTAGAGAACCTAACCTATTTATTTATATATCAACATATTTGTTAATCTTATTTCTAATAAACCATTTTCAAATTATGAAAAATATTAATAAAAACATCATTTCCCATTTTTTTAAATCCAACTGTAGTAATCAAAATAATCTCATGTTTCTAATATAACAGATAAAGTTTCCAATGTTTCAGTCAATAATTTCAGTATAATTGTTTTTCTTCTCTTAGAATGCTAGAGATAAAAGTGCAAATTAAATCTTGGTGTGACAACTATAGAAAAAGCAAATTAAAAAGAACCATCAGAAATCCACCATTCTATAGTGACCTAAAGAGTTGAGCAGTCAAGATTCATTAATAATTATGGTTATTCTAAGTATTAAAATTGCTTTGTTGTGTGTTGTTAGGGAAATTCAATTCTAAGGGCAGGTTGTACTTAAGGGGCTGTACCAATTAAAAATTCAACTCTAGTTGAATTAACATTCACAACAGACCCTAAAACGCATTTTATATCAAACATGATCTTGTACACCCACTGTAACTTAGAAAATTCGCGCATGCACATTCAGTTGCAATCGTACCTATTTGTAGACTTTCTGTCAGCTCCGTTGTCTAAGTACAATATGTGCAACAAGTATAATTGAAAGGAATCTCATTCACATGTGAAATGTTGAGAATAATACAATACAATAAATTAAACTAAATGCTGAGAGATTATTATTTACAAGAACAACTAGAAAACTGATTAAATAAATAGAAATTATTTACTGGTTGTAGCGACTGGGATGCTAACAATATATTCATACATGGGTATAAAGCAGTAGCAAACAATGATTATTTTACAATTCCCTGTTCATCAAAAACAGTTTTAAATACGAGTAGTCATATTTGCTGAAAATGTAGGCATAAGGTGTTGGAATATAAACAAAATTGAAGGCAATCTGGTGGGATTCCCTTTTGAAGATGATACAATTTTAATAAATTTAATTCATTCAGAATATTAGGTGAGTATTTAAAGGGTGAAAATTCCCAAACTGATTAAACAAACAAAACAAAACAAAATCAACGTGTTTCAGTGATTTTTGATAATTCTACTAATTAAGGAGTTATTCAAGGTGGGAAGTTTTCAAATGTAAGCCCTGTATATAAAAAAATAATCATAGTTTTATATTTGTTATAACATATCTTACCAAATATATTAGAATGACTTGGTTTAGAAAATTTTATTCAGCACGACCAAACAGCCTTAAGTGAAAACTAGAGTCCCTCAACATAAATGTAACAGCTGAATTTGTCAATATTAGTCAGAATCTATCTCTTTCTAGGTCAAATTGAATTTTGTGCAATAGATATACATGTTTTGTCTCTTTTTATTCTACCAATAAAATAATATCTATGCACTTCAAGATTCTAGGTTATATTTTGTCCGTGTCTTTAACTCTAATAAACAGTGATTGGCATTTTTTTAGGAACTCTAGTAAAAACCAGTCTTGTAAATTAGTAAGTTTATCATTAGTTCTTCTTAAGTATGCACATGATTATGGAACTTCTTTGTAAAATGCATTATTATGTACTATTTTTACGAAGCAACCATTTTATATATTATCTTAGTAGTAAGCAATCTAAACACCATAAAATATGTTTGTGCCATTTATTTTCAAAAAGTTATTATATATTAATATTAAAATAAAGCTTTGTTTATATATGTATATATAAAAAAACAATTGTCCTACATTATTAAATAATATACGACGAAACAATTTAAAATTGAACACAGTTTAGTGAGCTGCAATACAATAATATCGATTAGGTTACTCTGTTTATATACAAAGTTATTAATTATCTTATTTTTGTATAATAAAACTAGACAATCAAAAATATCTTTTAGATATAAATTAAATAATTCATTTAATATTATATTTCATTAGCTATTAACTTTCGCTATAACGATCTATGTTGATCACCGTAAATGTTACTGAGATCTGTTTTTGGGTTACATAAGTGAGCCTCCTGCATCTGAATTACTCCGCCATATCTGAAATGCACAATATTGCTGATCAATGTACTGAAAATATAAAATGGTATCACCGTAAATGTGCAGAACCACTCCCTATTACTTCAATACTGCTTTGACTTGGATTGCTTAACACCTCAATGTCACTTTCACAATGTGCTGGTTTTAAGTGACTTTCATTAGCTAGGGATGTTGCTGAACCTGTAATAAGACTCCTTTTTATTTATACAATTTGAATATTTGAAATCGCCAACCTATACTTGATTCTGAAGGGGATGTTGGCCGACGGCCAGTGACTATACCACTGTCTTGCATACCTATACTTTCATGCATTAGGGTGTTTTGCAACCATCCACTATCGTTATTAATCTGTTTAATTTCATTATCAACTGCAGACTGTACTGTTGCTACTGAACTTGTGCTAGTGTCCATATCGGACGAAACGCCAGTATCACCAACACTAACATTTTTGTACTTGGCAGCAACTACTGTACATTCACTTTCAGTCGAGCAAACAGAATCTAAATGAGATCTAGACGAAGCAGCCAAGTTACGTATTGATCCTACAAGTTGTTTTTCAGCTTTATTCAAAATGGCCATTTCCAAAACAAAATCGGATGTAATAATATTTGAATGTAAGTAGCAAACTGTTTTTGCTCGATGCCTTGGATGAAAGCTCAAGGGATTTCCTGATAAATTAAGGTACCTTAACATAGCTAGATTAGTAATTGGTGTCAAACATGAGTGCTCTAATAAACAATTATTACTTAGATCAAGTTCGCATAAATTTACTAAAACCACCAATTCTTTTAAATCTTCGATAAAATTATTGCTCAAAATTAACACTCTCAACTGACTACACAATTGGCCAGCAAAAGATGGTACAGTTTCTAATTGATTGTAACTAATATTTAGATATTTCAACTTTGGAAGACAGTGCAGGAGTTGTGCGTTTTGAATTCTATTGTGGCTAAGATCCAACGTGTGTAGCAAAGGTGCAAATTCTAAGCTGTTATCCAAACTATCGAGACAATTGTAACTAAAGACTGCTTCTTTTAATTCCTTCCACACGAATCCCTGACTGTTATCTGCTCCACAACTTTCTAGAACTTCTCGGAGATTTCGAAGACTGTGTATACATGTCAAATATTCTAATTGAGCTCTTAGAGTTTTTATACCTTTAATTAAATTAAGGCTTAATCTTTGTACTTCGAGTAATTTCAAGTTACTAAAGATATTTATATGAAGTAATTGTTCGTTGTTCCAAAATGATGTATCTGGCAGCACTTTTAAGGCAAGAGTTTTCTGAATAAAGTCATATAAAAACTCCAAATCACAGTGGTTCGTATCTACTACATGGAAGTTTGAAGTAAATATTTGTTTTTGCTTAAGGATTCCAGTTAGAGATTCATTTAGGTTATATAAGAGAGTTGCTGAAAGCGACAATTTACTTGAAGCATCTAAGATCTTATCACCATTTTCTCTTAATAACATTATTAGATCATTAATGTTATTGCAACGAATGGCCATTTGCCCTAAAAATGTTCCAAATTTAAAATACTGCGCAACCTTGTAACACTCGGAGTTAAAATTAGAACAGCAACCTACCTTAAATATTGTATAAAACGTTTATGATACAAAATAATCACCTGCAGTAAATATTTTCAACCATAACATAGTAAATCAGAGAGCTGTCAAAGATTTTCGTTTTGTATTTTTTAGTTTTTGTTACTCGATGATGACATTCAAAATACGTAAACACAGCTGATGTTCAGCTGATTAGTGCTCCATTCTTGACATAAACCAAAATTTATTAGTGCTGCCAACTGCACAATTTACCTTCTCACCAGTGTTGCCAAGTTAGTGAATATTCCACAAGATTTAGCGGTTTGAACTTATGGCATAAATTTAGTGTTTAGTCTTGGTGGTTTTGCTGGTAAGTGGTAGTTTTAGAATCTTCGTTTTTTTTTGCTTATCTTTATTAGTAAAACCTGGAAAACTGATTTTTAATTTTTTTGTTAAGAAGTAAAATTGGCGCACAGCTCTGAATATTTAAAATTTCAGTAGAAATCGGTATGCTTCGCGCTGCGAGTGCGATGGTATACTTGTATTTAGTCACATTGAATTTGATTTAAATCATCTTTTGGCTTTCTCTTTTTTTGTTTTTGTAGGCCGGCCTTTCTTCTTTTAAAATAACAACACTAGTATTTTTACATAAATCTTTTATTATTTCTTCTTTCATTTTTCACACAACCACACTCATCGTCCATCTTCCCATCATCCCCCATCCCTTCATTTCTTTACCTTTCGCGCCGAATTTAAATTTGAAAAACATAAACTCTTACATTTTTTTTGTTTACATTTCTAATTTAGTGGAGTTCTGGTGGTTTTTAAACTTTGTGTGTAACTTCTGGATGTACCTAAGTCTAATCCACCTATACTTTTGTATAATGTAAGCTGACACATTAAAAGATTTCAAATAAAGTAAAACACAAAACTTTTTACCCTACATTCTTTTAGTCAAGATTCAAAACCTAGTTTGTCCGGGAATAACAGGAGGCCATATGTGGACGATTCCTATATGTAGTAACAATTAAGATGCTTTGACGTGAAATCAGACTACAATCACCCACGTACGTGAATAAAAATCTTCAGGTAACAATTGACAAAGAGATCTACAACAATACTTAATCAACTTTACCATCTGATAAACTGTTCTGGGATCGAAAAACTCTTCTTTACAGCAAATCCGGCTACAGAAATATCCAAGTATTTCGTTATAAAAGGAAAGAAACGCATCAGTGAAACCTCAAAATATATCTGTCGGCTTTATGTTGCTGCCAACCTCTCGCAAGTCATGTAATGCTGATGACAAACCTGAGAATTTCAGAATAGAATTGTCAAAGATTCCTCTACAACTTCGACAGCAATTTTTT
>VTPC01089915.1:655511-738006 GCA_011009095.1 Ignelater luminosus | reverse complement strand
CAGCCAGGAGCACGTAATATTTTATTTACTATCTTTTACAGACCCCAAGTAATAAAACAGTCACTTTCAGAATAGTTCCTCTCTCTCTCTTCTTATTATACACCTGCTTTTATAACAAAAATTAACAAAATATTGGTACTTTAAAAGAATTCGTTTTTACAATTTTAAGGGTAAGGAATATGACCTTTTGTATACATCATTTTGTAGCTTAAAGATTGCTTTATAACTGGGTATAAACCATTTTTCAAGTGAGCGTAAAATAAGAATATTCTGTTCTTTCAAATTCTTGCATTTTTCAGCCGCAAATTTGTATATTAAAATCGAAGCGTTTTTGTCGAGATGTAAATACTTTTTTACCGTAATCAATAAATAAGTCAAATGAAAAATTATTTGGTAGATAGTTGCATTAGTATAACAACTATGTTTTCCCAAAAAATTGCGGTGTTTTGAGAAACTTGAAATATTGATTTTCGATCACGTTTTTCCCGATTTCGAACCAGTGTGCGTCGGTCCAATACGGCTCGCTCTGTTTATGTCATTACATTACGCAAAGAGTGAGTATATGTTACGTGTGAGACAAATCCCATCACCGCTACGCCACCTAGGCCGATTTAAATAAATTATTGTCGAATATTAATAATTAAATAGTAAAAGTATTAGTGTAGGTATATTATCTATATTTTAAAAATATTAGAATGTAAACATACAACGCATCTATATATATAGTTCAATTTTTGAATTTAGACCCGCTTAGGATTAAGTGCTGTGGTGTACAGTTCTAGTTAAGAAATAACCGTTGTCCGTAGTAGAAGTAAGGAGCTCTGCACACTGCAGCACGGTCGTCCAGAAAGCTCAAATTAGAAATCCGAAAATGAATTATTTGAAATATGTTTTAATAGTAATGTAGCATTATTACAAGAGTTATAGTCTTTTCCGATCGTTTATCATTCCTTTTTTAATGTGTATGACGCAGAACCATAAGTTAGAAAAGTAGATTTTAAAGAAATTAAGTTATTTTTATGTTAAAGGATTTGAACCGTGGTTGGGTTAACACTTGGCAGGCAGGTAGCCGTTTTATAATACTTTTACCTGCATCGTTTATCTTTCTAAACATAAATGAATAGGAAAAGGATGCATACAGTAACACAACTAACGAGTATACGCTTCTGGATGGCATAATATAGAAAGCATGGGCTAAAGGGAAATAGAAGATTTTAAGTTCTGGTGGACTTGTGCAGTCAGGATAATCCGAAACAGGTCTAAATTTAAAAATTGAACTATACCAGATGTAATCCCACACTTGATGTCTTATTATCTAAAAATCATAATTTTGCGTTCGAAATAACTCGAACTTTATTAACTTGCAGAAAATTAATGCAAAGAAACCCATAAATTATCCCTTTTAAACTTCAAAGTTAGGCTTTATGACTTATTTCTGAGAACCTATTGTAAACATTATCAACTAACCTGCACCCTCCACAAATCTTTTAGTTCAAGAAATTTTTCGCACCTGTAGTCCGTAATTGGGTCTTCCACGATTTTTCAAAAACCTCAATAATATACACTAAACAACTAAATAAAGATATTGGCACTGATTTTTCGCTTAAAAGAAATTGTTTTCGTCAGTAAATGCGACTTTAGAATTGACTGCATTTGAAAAGATCTAGAAAGACCGCCATGTTGCTGTGACGTCACTCCGCACGTTGTCACTCCGCACGTTGTCACTCCGCACGTTGTCACTCCGCACATTGTCAGTCCGCTGTAGCGTTTTGTTTACGATGGAGCACGCGGAAGGAAATGCAGATTTTCAAAAGAAAGCTACAAACAAATATTGCATTGTGCCTGGTTGCGAAAGCAGCAGTTATCGTCAACCTAAGAAATTGTTTTTCAATGTCCCGACCGGCGACATACGAAAAAATTGGTTGAAACAAATACGACGTGACATTGCGTCTGTGTCTTTGACGTCTCATTTATATTGTTGCGAAGATCACTTCAAAGTAAGTACACAATTTATTATTATTTTGCATAAAATATCTACAAAAATGTACATAAAATTTGAATCCTAGGTTTTTGAACGTAGAGCATTAGTTTTCAAGTAACAAAAGACAAGCAAAATTTAAACTTTTTGCAATAGTTTATATATAGTTTTGTCAATAGAACATTATTTTTATGCATAGGTATTTATATTAATTCCAAGATACTGATGCAGCTCAGTTTAAGTGTTAAGAATGGCTGTTGGTCACGAGAGATCTTAGCACACGATTAAACTACTTGAAATTTTTTTAATTGTAAAACATGTTATTCTATTGAAATTTATACTGAACGTTTGTACTATATGAAACAATGTTGCTATAAATGCAACAAGTTATTCAGAAAACTCTCAATATATGTAGGCATTACTCAAAATGATTCAGTATGTTTTAGAATCCTTTTTACAAATCTTACCAAATCTCGTGATTATTTTTAATTGAAATGTGAATACTATTTTAAAGAAATATTTGAAAATTGGAAAAAGTTGAATTACTTAAGTAATAAATTCAGTTGTTTGAAACATTATTTTATAAATCGTTTCTAAATATCACTTGAGCTGTTTGAATTATAGAATGTACATTAGATTTTTTTAAATAAATTGTTAAAATTGATAATTGATTTATTACAGTTAGAAGATTTGGAAAATTATATGCGAGTCAAGCTAGACCCTACTGCAAAAATTCAATTAAAAAAGGGAACGCTTCCTCGTTTTTTCAATTGCCAGCCAGCCATAATTGTCACGCTGAGATCTAAAACATTGATTGAAAAAAAAACATTACACTAAAAGCACTGCTGAAACAGTACTTTATATTATGAGTACAAAAACAAGCGTAGTGATAATACAAACACTTACCTCTGTGCTTTTACACCACTTGTTTCAGCTGCGTTAAAAAATTCACTATTTGCGAAAAAGTCAGCAACCATTAACACGTGGACTTTCGGCAGATTGTCCGATTGTCCCTTTACGAACCCATCAGAACTCATTGTTACCTTTAAACAAGTCTAATTGGTTATGAAACCAAATTAAAACGCGGCTCCTATCTCGTATGCACTGACTCTCGATCGCCAAGATGCGTAATGACGTCACAGCGGCTCTCCGCCAATCACAGCGTTCCGTCGGTCACGTGACAATATTTGAATATTTTACGATTTTCAACATTGTTTTTCGACATGTTACAGTGATAAAAAAAAGTTTTTTTTTGTTGAATGATTAATTTGAGGTTATAAACTTTACGTTGAAACACAAAAAAGTTATAATAATTTTTTTCAGGAAGACCCAATTGTTGCTACGTTAACTATAGAAAGAAAAAGAGCACAAAGGGTTGCATAAACAGTTTTTTTTTTTTTGAAATTTTGACTGCTAACGCCGCCTTACGTGAATAAGGTGTCAGCATTCGGAAATTTGCCAACGTTAAGTGATACTACTATTCATTCTAATTCAACACTCTGTGTCAATTCTAACAAATAATGCGTACCATTATTTCCTCTATGCTACCATACATCTAATAATTACATATAAAAGATATCGAAGATAAAATGCAAATGCACCTATTCAGGGTAATCCCCCGACGCCTTGACCTTCTAACGATTACAATCTGCTCATTCATTAAAGGTGCCTTGCATCTGTATTTATGTTTGCCAATTTCAGTTTTGTGTAAATGTTTACTAAAATCCTTGAGAAATCTGAAGGGAACATCTGTTTAATTTGCCTGGTATTTGTTTGGAATTATTCCGGTGATTCCCCGCCCCTATAAAAAGGGGACGTCCCGAGAGATATGAAACCTTGGGAGAATTTTGTTGGAATCTAATCTTTGAGGACTTCAAGGTTAGAAATTCTCCGCTTGCAAATTTAATATTCTGATGACATCATCTTTTTAAATTTTCGCTTTAATAATTAAGAAATAGAAGGCATTTATGAATTGAAATATAATAAAACTTGTTTTGATTGGCTTTTCACTACTGTGTTTTTCTAACTATGTTGCCACATAACAAAGACTGCGATTCATATCGGTTTTTGTTTTCTCCTAGTCTTTCTTTAATAGAAAACAATGATACTCAACTAAATGAATGGTATTGGTAGTTTTTTGGTCATAGAATTGTAATTGTGTCACAGACTCGCTATTGGCATTTCCTAATCTGTATAGTATAACTAGAATACCTCCTCAATTCTCCTACTTTTATTCAATATGTCATGGAAGATTTTATAGACGAGAAAAGTGTTTGCAAGAAAATAAGCCTATTCAGCAAATTGTTGTAGTTTCAGTAGCTTTAATTACTATTTCATTTGTTCATAGTTACAGTCCCAGACTTATGATGCTTATAGCAGTAAAGTTTGTGGATAAAAAAGTTTTTTGTAAAAATCAAGATTTAGAAGCTAAGAGCTAATTCATGATGGTTGGCATCTTTTCAGCAAGAGTTTGATCTTTTCAATTTGTGAAAAAATCTTCAATTCTAGATTTTTTTGTTGTTTTCTGTTATCTGTTGCATTTTTACACGAGATACGCCATTTTTTGAGTAAAATAACATTTTCAAAAGTTTACCAAACCAAGATTTAATGTTAAAATCTCTTATATTTTGAATATTTTAGAAGCAATAGGCAATATTGAGATAAGATTTTCTGACCTGAAATTTGTTATTTTCCATTATTTTAGTAAAGATTAATAACATCTTTGTAGGCGCTTTTTCTTGGATACTGTATAATAAATGGTGATATAAATCGCTTAACAAGAAAACATGACCAATGTGGAAATGTGTGTGGCTCGAACAATAACTTTATGATCAAAAATCAAATAAATTGTATTGCTGAGGATATGTCCTACAAACCGTATGTATAAAGTTGAAACAAAGATTGTTGTAATAAATAGTTGTATAGTTTCAATTTCATTTTATACTTACTTTACAGGTATTACTCGTACAAAACTGGGAGTTGTGTTGCAGGTTGTCCTTCTGGAACAGTGTAAGTTGTATTTAATTTGATTTAATGCAACTTTGGAAACTAACAGCAATCACTGATATTTCATCTATTTTGTAAAATTAGTAGGTACTTGGTACTATTAAGACAAAAAGTTAGACAGTCAAACAGATTTACTTATTTAAATTAAATACTTAAAATGTAATAAGGAAAACTAAATCTATTATTTCCATATTTCAGTGCAGTTGGATACACTTGCGTTCCTGAAGATGATCCCTTCAATCAAAGGGAAGCAGAAAAAGGCTTTGAATCATTGATAAATGTAAGCTGTTTAAAAATTAATCATTTTTATAAAATAGAGCAATCTTTACTATTTAGAGCTTTGCAGTTCTTTGAATAATATATCATATCAGCTACAAAGCCTACATATTTTATTACTATTATTAGATATTAGGAGTATGCTGCTTTAAATTAATGCAGATTGCTTTTTACAAAGCTTTAGCACAAACCCAGATTCAATAATTTTCAGACAATAGTTATTCTAATGTATTCAATCTTTTAGGGAATTGCTAGAGATCTTCATACATGCACCAAAGAGATAGTTTCATTATGCTTTATAGCCCTAACATTTGCCTTTTGTATGTTACTTGTTTTAAGATATATGGCAGCTGTATTTGTATGGATAGCAATAGGAGGAGTTATAGCAGCTTGTGGAATAGCGACTGGAGTTTTTTGGTATTTAATTCACAACATTTTCTATAGACAGATAAACATAATTTTTCTTTCAGGTACTTAACTGATTCTTCAGAAGGCTTCCTACCTCTGGCAATTTTTTTTAGTATTTTTACAGTTGTAATCATTTTAGTAGTTTTAGTAATGAGAAAACGCATACTGCTTGTTATACAGTTACTTAAAGAAGCAGGAAAGTCCATTACAGCTATGCCTTTAATTATTTTTGAACCACTATTGGTAATTGTTTTTTGTTTGATAATACTTTATTATGAACATAATTAACTAGTTTTTTTTATCATTCCCAGACTTTTCTAGCATTGGCTATTTTGTGGACTGCTTGGATTTATTTTATGTTATATATAGAAAGTGCTGGAATACCAACTGTAGAAGGTGGACGCATTATATATAAACAAAATTTTGTCATGCGTTTTACTTATTGGTATAACATCTTTATAATGTTATGGATGGTACAGTTTGTTTATGGTTGTCAGAACATGTTTATTGCTGGAGCAGTTTCCGTATGGTATTTCACTAGGTATGAAAAGATATACATATACAGGGTATCTAAATGAACTGTAACTGGAAGATAGCATTTTTATTTGTATAAATATAGACAGACGATACTGGGTAAAGCTGCACAGAACAATTGTCTTTACTTCCTAAAATAATTTTTAACTGGACAAGGTGTTTCATAAGAGTGACACAAGTCTAAAGTTTTAAGTAAACACCCACAGTATATTTCCCTAATTTTCTTTATTGCTCAGACATGAGGAAAACACAGTACCCTTTATTTTTTAGTTTGCTTTTGTATGGAATAAATGAATGAATTATTCTTGTTCTTATTGGCAACACACAGAACTACAGTACAAAGTTTGAGAACTACCACAGTAATGCAATAAATAAAAATAGTTTGATGTAAAGATCAACTTGTATTTGAAATGAGTCCTCATTAATTTTTCTACATGTAAAGAATGGACCATTACTAATAACTTATTTTGATTTTAGAGACAAAAGCAATTTAGCAAGACCTGTTTTTAAAAATGTGAAGAACGTTATGAAATATCATTTGGGAACTATTTCTTTGGGCTCTTTTATAATTGCTCTCATACAAATTATACGCATATTGTTCAGATCTTTTAGAAGATATTTCCGTTTACTTGGATGCTGTTTCTCCATATGCTGTGTTCATAATTATATTCAATCTGGCTTGTCTTATTTTGAAACATGGATGAAATATTTCACTAGAAATGCATACATTATAACATGTAAGTATAAATAGATAACTACTCAAATTAGAAGATTATTCATTAGGATGATTTTTCAGCAATTCATGGATACTCATTTTGTGAAGCAGGAAGTCGAGCTTTTAAATTGCTTGTGGAAAATGCATTGCGGGTTATTGCTATCAATTCTGTTGGTGATTTTGTTCTGGTGTTAGCAAAATTGTTGGTTGTGACATGCACTGTTTTAATAGCAACTGCTATGCTTCAGGTAACCAGATTTTATTCAAGTTATCAGTTTTAAAAATTAACAGTTTGAATTACTATTTATTATAACTGATAACTTCTTAATACCCTACTAATATTCTTTTATTTTGCTAAAAACTAATACACATAAATTATTTTAGGATAAAGAACATGTACAAAATGCTTGGGCTCCCATATTGTTGGTAGGAATTATGGCTTATTTAATTGCTCATTGCTTTTTGACAGTGTATGAGGTAGGTATTTTACGTGAAAGTACAGAAATTTCTTAACTATTATATCATACGATAAACAAGAGAGAAAGATTTTAAATTGTTTGCTTACAGCAGATTTTTTAACTTCTAGTCTGCTTAAACACATTGTAATAATACACAAGAGTACTCGGGTATTACCCAAAGGTTAACTTCTCAAAAATAAATATCTCCAGCCCATTTTGCATGTTGTTTTGTTTTTAAACTTTTGAGAACTGTAAAATATATTGCATTTGTTTTTGACACCTTATGTATACTGAGCACCAAAGCAAAATCCATATCTCATGAAGTTTTTAAAGTTGCAGCTTGAATTTGCAATGCATTGCAACTAAATAAAATAGTCTTGATAAAGTTCAATCATATTTATCTTTTTTGTTTAGATGGCTATTGATACGATCTTTATCTGTTTCTGCGAAGACTGTGAAATCAATGATGGTATGGCTCGTCCATATTTCATGTCGCAAGGATTAATGCTTTTTGTCGAGAATTCAAAAAGTGTTCTTGGAATAAAAGAAGAGCAATGAGTACACAAAGCCTAGTTTTTGTAAAGTCATATTTTTGACTAATACTTAATATTTGTTAAATGTAAAATTTAATTTTCATTTTTTTTTTAATTTCAATTACATAACTTGTTCATCCTTATTTTGTATTAAATATCTATTATTATCATCATTCTTATTCCATTATGTATAAGGTATACAGATTTTTATATTTCTAGTTAGTCTTTACATTAGACTTAAAATACATTATTATTATTCTTCTTTGTATTTTATAATCATGTTATATACTTTTTGATAATAGATAGTTTTCATGTAAATACTTTGTGTTTAGTATGGATCAGTGCAGTGGTCTGTATTCAAACTAGAGGCTTGGAGCCAGTGATGTGCGTGTCAACAATTTAGACATTATGAATGCACATGCGCAAAGCTGTTAAACTTGATTTTTCCTTTATTATTTAAATCTTAAATACCCACACAGCAGAAACATAACCATTAGACATACATAAGACATCCATGGTGAATATCCATAACATCCAATGGATATACACGAATATCCATTACATATCCACTGGACATACAGATGTCCGCCTAATGTCCATAAATATGGATATCCACATGGACATCCAATGGTTATCCAATAGAGACTGCTTTAGATATATCCATTAGATATCTTACACAGTGCAGAGACAACCACTGCATATACATTATAGACATCTATGATGGATATTCATAACATCCAATAGATATACATGTATATCCATTACATATCCTTTGGACATACAGATGTCCGCCAAATGTCCATAAATATGGATATCCACATACATATCTAATGGTTATTTGATAGAGATTGCTTTTGATATATCCATCAGATATCTTACACAGTTCAGAGACAACCACTGGATATACATTAGACATCCATGATGGACATCCATAACATCCAATCTTCTATCTTGTTTACACTACAGGTGACCCAATAGTACTATCTCCAACTAATACAATTATCCATATGCTTACTACATGTATGTAATATAGGAATGTAAGCATGGAAAAAGATTATTAGGTTCAGGCGTTAAAAATAATGTAAAATGAGATCTCATAAAAAAAACAATAAATATCATAATTTAATATAATCATGAAAAATAATTATATACAACCTAAAATGTTTTATTGAATACAATAATGTATTGCATGTAATGCTTGATACTCCATGTGCAAAGTTTACTCATTCATTATTCACTTCTTCCTCGCTGGCTTTCTCCTCAGCACTTGTTTTCTTACTGTAAAATACAATATAAATGTTAGGTTACGTAAGTTTACAGCAATAAAACCAATAACGACACAATTTTTCTTTATTATTCTAGGCGTCGGTACAAGCATAACAAATTAAAAACCGACTTCAAAATTTCACGATCACATATCACAAAAATTATAAATATAAATGATAGGAAAAAAACTTATCTTACCTCACTGTCACGTGTGCGCGGTTTGCACGTCCATTGTATGGGCGCGAGTTTCAAAAGAAAAGATGTTGCTCAACTCAGGTTTTATCAGATTTATATGTTAGTTTAATAATTTCACTTGATGTTAAATTATACCTGGCAAATAAATGAGAAGTCCCACGTGACATGACATTAAATCGATTTTTTAATTTTTACATGAAACATTAACAAACCTCAATAATTCAATATTTGTCTTTAAGCTCACGGAAATCTACTAAGGTGAAGGAAAAAAAAAACTATTTGCCTTATAAATATTATTTGGTAATATTATATTTTATACATATCTTGTCTAAACAGAGCTCTTAATTCGCAGTGGTTTCTAAAAATTTCTTTATGGATGTTGATGGATATCTACTGGATATACATTAGACATGGAAAGTAGTCATCAGGAATCAGTATTTATATTTATTTTAAACTATGTTTTTACCAACTAGAAATGATAATTAAAAAAGATAGATCTATGAACATCCTCATATGATTATTTATTGTGAGATGCTTAAGTACGTTCAAGTCTAATGTACGTATAGAATAATTTTGATTAGAAAAAAAAATAAATGCTAGGATGTTGTTCATCATGTTAGCATTTGTTTTTTCAATTAATAAAATCTTTTGCATTAAGATACCTATGTATACTAATTGTCACATTGCTAGAATTGCCCCCACCACAGTTTATACCTTACAGAATCAGTTGGATCACTTCCCCTACATTTTGTCTTCCACTTCAAGAAACTCGCGGTCTATGCGCAGAGCACTATTTTCTGACCAGAAGTAGAGTGATGAAAAACCTAACCTTAACCTTCAAAGAAATAATCTCATAAAAGATTGTATTATTTAAATGAAATCAACTTGCATATTCTGTAAGTGAATTAGTGAAATTGTTGAGTGTTGGTAAGTTACATTAGTTGTGAAATTTGAATATCAACTGCATATATAACCTCCCCTACAAGCGCGCGGTCTACAGTTTAGCGTGCGCAGACCGAAACCAGGAACACGAAAGATCAAAAGAACCGCTCTGAGTGATCTAACTGATTCTGTAAGGTATAAACTGTGCCCCCACATATCCGAACTAAACATCTTAGTATGGGCCTATGGAGCTATGAGTAAACATACTTGTAATTTTACTGATTCCATGGAAATAATAATAAATAAATAGGATTTAGTTTTTTAATGCCATTTTATTTAAATAATATTTTGGTTTTTCTTTTCCATCTTCAGTTACTGTCACAGTCTTTTATAACTGAAAACCCAATTCATCATCTTGGGCCTTTCAGCCATTTTGATTCTTGAATTGTCTTGAACATCTTATTAATGATCTTATTAGACATTTTAGCATATTTTAGCACCTGTGTTTACAGGTTAGGTTTAACGAAAAATGTGCAGAATCCTACTTTATTTGCAAAGTTAACATATTGTTGACATTGTTGACACATTGTCGACATTGTTGATACATTGTTGACATTTTTGACGTGAAAAATCAATTGTTGACAAATTGTTGACACGAAAATGTCAACAGTCATTGTTGACGTGTCAACGCACATCACTGCTTGCAGCAATTTAAAAATTGATTGGACTTTTCTAGTTTATGTTGAGCCAATCTCAAGTTTTTCGGGTCGTGTCTTCAGGTTCTGGCACCCTTGGACCTCATATTGCTTCAACTGACTCTTAGAATCAAAAATAATAATAATAATGTGATGATCATATAATAATACTACACTAAAAAAAATGAAAGTGAATTCATCTATAGAAAAGACTGTTACTATTAACAGTTCCTCAAATTGGTTCATCTTCTGGGTAATTTTAACCTAAGCGCAAACCCGCACTAACACATTATTATTTTTTTCCACTCTTTATGTAACGTATCTAAAGCCCTGCACGGGTCGGGTCTGCGCTGTCCACCCCAAAGCTCAGGTTTGGGTCAGTCAGATCTGTCGGGTTTTTTAAGCTGATCAAGAAGTTATCGGGTTTTTTTAGGCCGCATCAAGTTGGTCTATGCCTACAAGTAAAGAAGGGGTAGAAAAGTGAACACTTGCTATTAGTCACTGTAGTTACCCGTTTGACCAAAAACATCAACCTGTTACTCATAGATTTAAGCCTAGCCAGGCTGGGCCTGGAGATTTCAGTCTGTGCAGGGCTTTAATTCAAAGCAAATAAAAATGATTTTCTAAAATAAACAAAATATAAACATCTAGGAATGCAAAGCATAACCACAACGAACTCTGTTTTGTTCTTTCGGCGACCATTTTGGCCATGTTCCATGTGATATCAAAAAACTAAAAGTATACGCATCACCCCTTTGTTGATGACGTCAGCTGAAACACACACGTTGCTTCAGCAGTGGCGTTTTCAGTAGACTTGTGCCGTTTTCTGAGGACAAAATGAACTTGAAAGTAAAAACATTGGTAATCGGTTTTTGGTATCTACTTGTCGAAGCAATATGCATACCAAATACATTGTGTAGATTGTAGAGGGTAAAGCTAAAATTATTGAGAATAAGAAGCGTGGTTGAATTTTTATCTGCCCTTACACCGTCCCAATCATTACGTCCCTGTTCCAAACAAAAATGAATTTAGTTTACGGGCGAAGAAATGTTCTACGTTTCACGGGAGTAAGTAATTTTACAGTCTCGACTGCAACAAATTACTGCCCTCCCTTGGTACGTAAATAACTGTATTTAAGATTTTATTTTAAAAAATATGTTCAAAGTAATTCCCTTTGGCAATATAATGCACTTAACCATTCTTTGCTTTCTCTTCTTAACAGCTCCCAGCCACTCCTCTTTCGAAATGGTTGCAAAATAATCGTGTACCGGTAGCATCAATCTCTTCTTCAGGCAGGAATTTTCTACCTCGCAAATTTTTTTTTATTCCAAAAAATAGCCAAAAATCGCACATTAGCAAATCAGGTAAATTTGGAGGGTGTTCTACAGTGATGTGCGTTGACACGTCAACAATGATTGTTGACATTTTAGTGTCAACAATTTGTCAACAATTGATTTTTCACGTCAAAAATGTCAACAATGTCGACAATGTGTCAACTTTGCAAAATGAAGTAGGATTCTGCACATTTTTTGTTAAACCTAACCTGTAAACACAGGTGCTAAAATATGCTAAAATGTCTAATAAGATCATTAATAAGATGTTCAAGACAATTCAAGAATCAAAATGGTTGAAAGGCCCAAAAATAAGAATTTTGATGAATTGGGTTTTCAATTAAAAAAGACTGTGATAGTAACTGAAGATGGAAAAGAAAAACCAAAATATTATTTAAATAAAATGGCATTAAAAAACTAAATCCTATTTATTTATTCTTATTTCCATGGAATCACTAAAATTACAAGTATGCTTACTCATAGCTCCATAGGCCTATACTAAGATTTTTAGTTCGCATATGTGGAGGCAATTCTAGCAATATGACAGTTAGTACATAGGTATCTTAATGCAAGAGACTTTATTAATTGAAAAAACAAATGCTAACATGATGAACAACATCTTAGCATTTGTTTTTTTTTTCTAATCGAAATTATTTTATACGTACTTGAACGTACTTAAGCATCTCACAATTCCCTGTGCCTCATATTTGCCCCCACATACTTTAAGTCAAATAAAAATTATTGTAATAAACTATTTAAGATTTAAATAATAAAGGAAAAATCAAGTTTAACAGCTTTGCGCATGTGCATTCATAATATCTAAATTGTTGACATTGTTAACATAGTTGACATCAATAAGGTCATGTAAACAATTCATATTGTTGACATGTCAAGAATGAATTGTTGACATCGACATTGTTGACACGCACATCACTGATGTTCTATTACTTTTATTTTCTTTTCAGCCAAAAACGATGCGTTGTCGTGATGCAGCATGATTCCCTTCTCAGGTATTTTGCTGAATACTTCTGGTAAACTCTTCTCAGTGTACCATTTAGCTGTAACTGTTTTCTGTCCATCTAGCTTAATTGCACTGACCAGATCCGTACTCCTAAAGAAAACTGCGTACACAACTTTCTTCATGGCTCTTTGTTTTCTTGTCGTGGTTGTCGTTTCCTCATCTTCGTGAATCCATATACGAATTTCTTGACCAGTAAGCACATCAAGAAAGAAAACGTATGTTCCGTCTCCAGTAACAATTTTGGAAAGAATTTGGTGGCTCACATTGTTGAGTAAATTCAGGGTCTCATGGCAAATTCTTACACCTTCTGCTTTTTGGAATTCTAAAATCTGGTGTGACGCAAAACGACTTACAACCTTTTTCAAATGCAAATGATCAGGTATGGTTGTTCTAACAGCTGAGAATCCTATCTTAAGTTGATGCTCTATTACAGCGTACGTAACTTTGTTGCCATTTTCAATTATTTTTAACAGCAGCAATGTTTTCTTCAGCAACAGCTGCTGGAGGACGTCCTGCCCCTTTTTGGTGTTTAACAGAAGGTCTTTCACGTTCAAATTCCTTAAACCACCGGCAAATTGTAGCCAAAGAATGAGCTTGTTCTTGGAATACTAAATCCAAACTTTCTCTACATTCATAAGTACTTAAACCTTTTTTAAAATCATAGTAAATCATTATTTGGAAATGCTCTTTGGTTAGCTCCATTTTTCGTTACTTCAAACAAATAAAAAACTGGGTTCCAAGAAATTAAACTTTAAAAAATACACTACTAGTGACAACTCAAATATTAACAAATAAAAAATGTCAGTTTTGTTTTCTCTAGGTTCCTATATGTTTTCTTTTTCTCAATAAATACAGCTTTACCCTCGTAAAAGCACTGTTTAAGTCCGACAGTGTACCTATTATACGTCAATAAAGCGTCTGGCATCGGTATAAATTCCTACTAACAGTTCTGGTTTCACTGTTTGAGGTTTTTTGTAACAAGCGTTTTTTTTATTTTTATCTCTCCCTTTTTTCCTTCTCTTGCAAGTGACCTTGGGATTATTCTAGCAAAAACCTGTGAGCGGTCATTTAAGACTTAACTGAACATATCGTTGAAAGAATCAGCAGTGTATAGGGAATCAGGCCAATCGGTTTGTTAGCATGGTTGCCACAGTCTGTTGAAGTTTGGAATTTCTGCCACCGAGAAAGTCCTTTCGGGTTTGCCATAAAAGTCAAGTTTGCGATCGTTTTCGCTGGGTGCCACACTCTAATACATCAAACTTCATAAATTACAGAATCTCTTTAAGGAAGAAGATGGTTAGAAAGGAGATGTTTGGATAATGTCCAAAAATATCATCGTGCAAGGTATCGTGTCACTCAAATACCCATTCTTATCAAGTTTCACTTTATAAACTTTTAAGATTTGTTATGGTTATACGATCAATAGTACTTATGGCAAAAATATTAATGAACAAATTATAGCAATATTAGAAAAAAAACTGGTCACATTGCAAACAAACATACGAAGAATTTTTTAAACTAAGAGATTATTTTTCTACAGATGAAAAGCATCAATTGATCCAAAGATATATCGTCGAATTTTGGTGTGAGATTGCTACTTACCCTACTTACAAGAATTTTAACGATCTAAAGCTTGCCCCAGAAAAAATTGTCGCATTTTCAACTCCATCTGGCTACTCCTTACCTTATAAAGTGATGTTATAAATGGCTTCATTATGTTGGGTGGCTAGTGTTAAACAAATAACAGTCAAGAAACAAATCATTTGTCGCGAATTTGTAAAATGCTGCCAAAGCAAGAACAACTACGCGAAAAGATTTTGTACAAATTCGTGAAAAATAACAGTATTAGCAAACGTAAAATTGCTAGAGAGTTAAATACTACAATAAGAACCGTTTAGAGAGTTATAAAGAGGTACGTATATATGGGTACTACGCGAAGAAAAAGTGGAAGTGGTCGAAAACGTAAATTTGTAGACAGAAATCTTGAACTAAAGGTACTAAAGTCTTTACAAAAAATTCGAATCTTTCTATTAGAGACTTGTCAAAAAAACACGGAACTACAAAATCTACCGTTCAAAGAATTAAACAAAGACATTCTATAAAATTATATAAAAAAGTTAAGGTGCCAAAAAGGGATTGAAGGCAACATACTACAGCTAAATCTAGAGCAAGAAAACTTTACAAAAGAATAACATCCAAAAATTTTTGTATAATGATGGATGATGAAACTTATTGTGAGTTGGATTTTAAATCTTTACCTGGTTAACATTATTTTTCCGGGAAAGAAAGAAAATCTGTAAAAGATGAAGTTAAATTAATTAAAACCGAAAAATTTGCAAGAAAGATTCTCATTTGGCAAGCCATATGTTCATGCGGAAGGAGAAGTGCACCTTTTATTCAAATGGCTCAATAAATGCTGATGTATAACCCTAATGAATGTTTAAAAAAGTGATTACTGCCATTTTTACGGTCCCACAATAGCGCTGTACTATTTTGGCCAGACCTGACAACTTCTGACTATGTCAAACAAGTCGTTAACTGGTATAAAAAAAATAATATTGAATTTGTCCAAAAGGAATAAAACCCTCCCAACTGCCCCGAATTGAAGCCGATTGAAAAGTACTGGGCATACATGAAACAGAAATTTCTAAAATATGCTAAACCAGCTACTTCAAAAATGGGTGGAAAAAGGCAACAAGAATGATTACAGATCAAGCTGTACAAAATTTGATACGGGGAGTTAAAAAAAACTACGAAAATTTTGGATGGATTTGGAATAATTGAATAATCTTGTGTTATTTGTTAGTAAATAGATGTATCTTAAAAAATATGCAATAAAATTTGTAATGTAATTTACTATTTGGTTTCTGTTTAAAGTTTTATATACGACATTTTTTTCTAGGACAGCTTTTATATATGTTTAAAAATATAGCAAAAGCAATATTAGCAATTTTAACTATGCCACATGGCAATGTGGATGTAGAGAGAGTGTTTTCCCTGGTGACAGACATTAAAACAAAAGAAAAGAATAAAATGAAAATTAGTACCCTATGTGCCCTATTAGATTCACAATTAGAATTAAAAAATAAAAATCAGTGCTGCATTACATACCAAATGCGAACGAACATTTTAAACTAAATAATCAGTTAAAATGGAAGAAAAACGATAATATATGTTGTTATACCATAGTGTATATAGGGTTGCCTAGTGTATACCCATGTTGTAGATAACATGTAAATAAAGTCAGTTCAAGCTCAGCTCTCTTTCAATGCACATGTGCCAGCTCCCTGCACATTAAAATAAAAGCATAAACATAACATGGCGCAGTCGGACGCGTAACATGGCTGTTAAATTAAAATGATTCCGCATTACGGTTACGTGTAATAAGTGAAAGCTGAGAAATTAGTGAAAATGGAAGCAAAAGGTTTGTCACCTTTACAAGCGAGTGGAAACCTAGCCGAGAAATGGAAAAAGTGGATCCAGAAATTTGATATTTATGTAACCGCCACCGAATTAAATAAAAAATCAGAGGCAATACAATGTGCGCAACTTCTCTACCACCTGGGGGAGCCCTGCATAGAAATCTTTAACTCGTTTGAATTCAAGGAAGCAGAAGTAAATAAATTAGAGGTGTTAAAAGCCAAATTTCAATCATATTTCGTACCAAAAAAAAAATCTTACGTATCTCAGGTACAAGTTCTTTTCTTCAAGACAAGGAGAGGAAACAATTGAACAATTTTCAACAGACTTAAAAAACAGAGGGAAAGAATGCGATTATGGAGATCTCCAAGAAGAACTGGTGAAAATGATGCTCATCACGGGAATTAAGGATGAAGCACTAAGGGAGAGATTAATTGAAAAAGATGGACCAGCTCTAACACTGGAAAAGGCAATTGAGTGTTGCACCATCACAAAAAACGCGAGGAAAACACCAACTCCTTGGAGATGGACATCATCCACAGAAGGCAGTTCCACGGCACGTCATCGACGCCTTCATCCGGGAAGCTGTCCACCAAACGAGAAAAGCCGAAAGGTAAATCAAACTTAATTAAAGATTGTGCGCGTTGTGGTTGAGACCACTTAATAAATCAATGTCCGGCTTATGGAAAAATTTGTTTGTTCGTTTTTTGCGATCGAGTTAACAGAGTGAGCTATTGTAGCGTTCGTTTTTTACAGTACGGAGTGAAAGGTACAGACTCTTAATACACCGACTGAAAAGGTTGTGCGTTAGGAGTTTATGGAAACACAAGCGGAGTTGCCAAATTTGCAAACATCCAATACAATTTCTTTCTCACTTTTTTTTAAATGTTTAATTTCTTTACAATAATTTTGAAAATTCCATGCACCCAAATTCATTTGAGTAATAAGTTTGTAGACAAATATGGAAAAACATGTATAAATTAATATGTGGACAAATTGTACTTCAATTTGGCAACCTTGTCAAGAAGAAACAAAAAACAAAATAGCTATTGTAACCTCAATTCTCAACTGTTACAACGGTGTTAATTAAACAAATATACCTACTTTAGTTTTGTAACAAAGCAGTCTAATTGAAATTTAAATTAATTAAGATTATTGTTGAGGTTACGTCTACAACTTTATTTGTTTACGTTCTATGACTCCAGATGATGCACCGTTCGTTCTTTTATTCCGAGAAACTCTGTTTACTCTCTGTATCAAGTGATCATTCGCTCCACTCGCAACGCTCCAGCTCCTAAACAGAAAAACGAACGTACCTATTATAAGTTCAGAACACTGGTTCGGAATCAACATCAGGTGATATCACCGACGTCATATGGATAGACCGGGCGTGCAGCAAGAACCAACTTGGGTAGTTTGTTTGAAACCAACACTGGGCGAGAGGAATGAATGGTGAGGAGGGGTTTCCCTTTGCAGCAGCAGCGATTTGTTTAATTAAGAAACACAATTTTTAGAAGTACATTTAGCAAGCGTACAATTTATTATAAGTAATTATTAAGTACAAAGTAGTAAAATAATAACAGTTTCTGTAATAATGTAATTTCAAATATAACAATACTGATAGAAACTTTTTTGTATCGGAATATGTCATTTTACTATATTCTACGTCACTGTTCTCTTACCATGGCGGGAATTACTGTTTATAATTGAAGTGCTTACAAATGATATGATCGTGTGGAGGCTCTTTAGAATATTCTTTTGCGCATGTAACACTCTTTAACCATATTAAAACTGTTTCCTACAACTTAATCGCAAATATAATGTGAAAATAATCCCACAACTTGATCTGATGGAAATCACCTGATCGGAATACACGAGAACACTGCGTAAAACACCGATTGCCGCCTCGTAGCCAATCAGAGCAGAGGGAACATAAGATCGAAATTCATTTGCTGTTTACTTTTTCCCTTTGCCCCTCAAATCATGTTCGCTTCAAACACAACTAACGGAAGCCCGGTCTATGGGTGATATCGAGTTTGTTATCGCGGTTGTCGCTAACCATACGTATCGAGTCTCGCTTCAAGTGTGGATTTCATTATTTTAAATTCTGAATAGTATCATAAGCAAAAGTATGTATTATGGGAACAGTTTTTAGTGAAGTTGTTTTTTGTACAGTGCTTACGTCAGAAAATACAAAACTTGTTTGCAACTTTTTCCCAGATGCCCTTCATTAGGCTTGCCAGATTGAAAAAAGCAAATAACAGAAGATAAGATGAGGAAATATAGGAGAATATAGGAGATCACGTGAAAATTTTCTAACTTGTTGTATTAATGCAAGACAGTTTAAACATTATTGTAATAAATAACAAACACAACTTTATTTCCACAATAAAAAACATAAACAAACACTTATTTAAGCCTAATTAAGTACATAAAAGTCCTTTTAATATCAAACAAACAATTAAATGTTGGTTAGGCAACATACACATAATCGAAAATTTAAGTCTGAAATATGAAATAAGTTGGTTTTTTTCTCCATTCTTTTGTTAATTATTATAAATTATAATAGAAAACAGAAAAAATATAGGAGATTTACTCCTATATTCAATAGTAAATAGGAGATAGGAGAGTTTAGTTAAATGTAGGAGATTCCTATTAAATATAGGAAATCTGGCAACCCTACTCTTCATCTATAAATGCTACACTGTTTTCCTAACTACAAATTTCTAAATTTGATTGCAGATCTTTCTGGAGACCGACAACGACTTACAAAACGAAATAAGTGCAGATATGGAGTCTGACACAAAGACAACATCCCAGTTTAATATACTTTCTAATAAATTCACACAAAAAAGCAAGTTCAGAAGACCTCTTCCATATAATGTATGCAATTATAAATGTTCAACGAAAAACCGTTTAGGAATGCATATGATGGTTCATAGTGGGGAGAAATCATTTGAGTGTAATATATGCGGTTATAAATGTACACAGAAAAGCAAATTACGAACGCATATGCTCGTTCATAGTGGAGAGAAACCATTTAAATGTAATATATGTGATTATAAATGTACACAGAAAAGCCATTTACGAACACACACACTCGTTCATAGTGGCGAGAAGCCATTTGAATGTTATACATGTGGTTATAAATGTACACAGAAAAGCAAATTACGAACACACACACACTCGTTCATAGTGGCGAGAAGCCATTTGAATGTAATATATGTGGTTATAAATGTACACAGAAAAGCAAATTACGAACACATATGTTTGTTCATAGTGGAGAAAAACCATTTAAGTGTAACACATGCGATCATAAATTTTCAAACAAAAATAATTTACGAAGACATATGCTTGTTCATAGTGACGAGAAGTCATTTGAGTGTGATATATGCGATTATAAATGTGCAAGAAAAGGCGATTTACGAAGGCATATGCTCGTTCATAATGGCGAGAAGCCATTTGAGTGTGATATATGCGATTATAAATGTACACAGGAAGTCAGTTTACGAACACATATGTTTGTTCATAGTGGCGACAAGCCGTTTGAGTGTAATATATGTGATTATAAATGTACAAGAAAAAGCAATTTACAAAGACATATGCTCGTTCATAATGGCGAGAAGCCATTTGAGTGTAATATATGCGATTATAGATGTACAAATAAAGCCTATTTACGAAGGCATATGTTTGTTCATAATGGCGAGAAGCCATTTGAGTGTAATATATGCGATTATAAATGTACACAGAAAGTCAGTTTACGAACACATATGTTCGTTCATAGTGGCAAGAAGCCGTTTGAGTGTAATATATGCGATTATAAATGTACAAGAAAAAGCGATTTAAGAAGACATATGTTCGTTCATAATGAGGAGAAGCCATTTAAGTGTAATATATGCGATCATAAATTTACAAGAAAAAGCCATTTACGAATACATATACTCGTTCATAGTGGCGAGAAGCCATTTGAGTGTAATATATGCGATTATAAATGTACGCAGAAAGACAGTATACGAACACATATGTTCGTTCATAGAGGCGAGAAACCATTTGAGTGTAATATATGCAATTATAAATGTACAAGAAAAAGCGATTTACGAAGACATACGTTCGTTCATAGTGGCGAGAAGCCATTTGAATGTAATATATGCGGTTATAAATGTACACAGAAAAGCAAATTACGAACACATTTGCACATTCATAGTAACTATTTTAATCCTAAATAACAAGAAATTTAAAAAAAGTTAATTGCCGATGCTGTGACAGAGAAACCCCAAAAATTATTAATTGCAATTAAAGATCTTGATTTCAAACAATCAAATATTGATTTAAACTTTTAACTGAAACCTTTAACATTAAAACAGAACACGACAATAGATTTTCCAATTTTAGCCAGCAACACTCGATAGAAATATAAAAGACGACGATAAGGCAGATGAAATAGTAAGGTTTACTCACACATGCCAACAGTACACATGCTACTCCGCCACGTTGACAAAAAACAAAATTAATGAAGAAGTAAACACGGTAAACACCACAGATGGCGTTCAAAGTGAAAGTACTGATACAAAATTTAAGAAAGATAAAATATTGAAAATTAAAAGCACCAAGCAGAAAAGAACAAAAAATAGTAGCTTGAAAACTGTAGGAACAGGTCTGGAATCTAAATTTACAACAAATCAATCTATACAGATGTAAAGCTATCTCAACATCTGAAGAAGGTTAGTCATATCTGGAAAAGAAGTCTCTAGGATAGGTATTTGTAGTGGAAGAACTTGAAAGAAAAGGACCTAATACAGCATTTAAGATGGGTGCTTCAAAACAATTAGGAAAAAGAAATATATTCTCCCAAATGTGATAATAAGCCATATTAGAGTTAATTTCTTTTGAGAACGTGGACATTCTCCCAAATAATTCAACTTCCACACATTATCAAAGTGTAAGTGACAAAAGAAGAGAAAGTGAATGCATTGTATGAAATTTGATACTCGATCATATTAATGTGCAGTTCTTGACTAACAAACTAAATGATATGGAAGTGTTTATAAAAAAAGACATTCCAGACGTGTTGGTCGTTGTTGAACACTGGCTATCACCTGGGGGGTGGCGAATCTTTGAATACCGCCAAGAAGTAAGTTTCTAGTGACTTTTAGCGGGTTTGCCAAGAAGCACTATGCATTTAGCCGAGACGCTTTTATAGGAGTTCTTTTATACTAAGTGGGAAATTTAAAAATATAATTATTATTTGTTGATACTGAATTTTTATAGTTTTATGAATCTTTTTTTGATTTGTTGGTCAACATTTAACATTCATATATCATTTACAAAAATCTCATTTTTACGTTAACAATAGGTAAAGGTCAACATATCAAAAAAAATATATAAATATTTTATTAATAAAAAAATTAAAAAATGTAATATAATATTTTAAGTTGATATAATTAAAATGAACAATCATAGCAATAACTAGCTATTTATATGTAGTTATAAGTGTTTTAGTAGCATCAAATTTTCATAATGATTATAATCACAACATATTTGAATAATCAAAATATAAATCAAAGTTATGCGCAAAATAGTATACTACAAAATAGTACATGGACTATAAATAAATGATGCTTACTCTAATCAAACATTTTAGTGTTATTTAATTAGTTTGAGTTCACAAGGATTCATAGTTATTCCTAGCCTAGATAGTATATGCCGGTGATGAACACAGTACAACAGTAAAGAAGATTATAGCGCAAGAAGCAGTGTATGATAGATACAACAAAAACAATGACAAGTACATTACATAACTTTTTAAAAAATAAAATACCAGTAATAAAATAATATAAGGTAATCATAATAGGTACGTACAAAAAATACTTAATGATTTACAAGCGTAACTAGAATAAATGGAAAACAGAAGTGATACATCTGCCTAATCAATTGCTCATACGTTTGATATCATGCTTTTACCACTGCACATCAGAGACTTCAAACATCATACTTGCAAGTAATAATATTTCTAACGGCTACTTATTATATTAAAACAAATTAAGTCTTTATAATAGAACCTTGAAAGTAATTTTTGCTAACAGCAAGTTGGATGCTGTAAATAAGTTTTTAATGAAAACAAAAGTAAAAGAATTAATTACTTATAAATCAAGGGTCTTAAATCAGAGGAGCATATACCAAATTTGAAAACAATCGGCACAATCTGATTTTTTTTACATTAAGATGAGGCAAGTCATACAAATGTACAACTTCTTCCCCATCAATCAGATATTCTTGGTAATGATCTTCCAAACCATTTTCCAAGCAATATTGTCTAGTATCACATAATAATCTGTTAATAGCAGCCTGGTTTATAGAACCCTGGTCAGAAATAGTAGCGACTATAAGAAGTCTTGTCGGATCACATCTTTCAGTATTCACATAAGATCTACTATGGAAGTAGTACCTTCACAGAAAGTAAGGCATACAGGCTGTTTCCACTTTCTGTGAACTCCTCTTATCATAACTGATTGTTAAGGAACAAAATTAAGGTTGGAAAAAGTGAGAACTTTTCTCTTTGTAACACTACCTCTAGTGAAGTAAGCAGTAGTCTTGTTTGTTACACTGTACACTCTGTTCTATTATTATTTTTGTGCTAAACTTAATAGGTTATGGGCCCGGCCATGCAAATAAACATTAAGTGTAATTGACATTAATAAAAAGACACAGTAAAAGGTTAACGTGGGTCCGTGCGGGTAATACCGAAAAAGGCGCGAAATACGGGAGTTGTAAAAAGTTCGTTTTTTGTCTTGAAACATTTCAGTAATTGTGTGCTTTGCTCAAAATGGACCTAAAAACAAAAATTGAGAAATTAGATGGTGCGACGAATTGGACGAAGGCAAGTTGAATTATTGTTGTGACACCACGAGGTTTTCGATGTTGTAAAGAGAGAGGTAGAAAAATGCCCTGTAAGGTTAGCAGGTCAAGACGAAGCTGTTTACGAAGCTGTTTACGAAGCGGCTGCAAAAGCCTTCTAAAAGAAGGAAGCTCTGGCACGGCTAATCTTAGTAAACAGTATGAATGATTCAAATTTGGATCTAACGGCTATGTGTGATTTATGAGCAGAGTTCCGGACAAAACGTAGGTAAATCGCTTAATGGGGTAGTTCTTTAATTGTACGTGAGGGAAAATCTGTTGATGACGAAGCTAATCAGTGGTTGGCTGATTCAGGGGCGTCAGCAAATACAATTTATACTTTGTTGCATTTGAAGCAGTTGACATACCAAAACAAAAAGCGCCAGTTTGGCATTCGTCAGAATTTTATATACTCATTATATATACACTTTTTGCACGACTGCCTATAAAGTTGGCGCTTTGCAACTAGTTATCAATGTCGAAAGTTGACAATTATAAACATTTGCAATTAATTTCACGTATCGAAGTTATAATGGCCGTATCGATGTCGTAATGAAATCATACCTTCCTATGATCTTGGCCAACTTCATTTTTTAATCTACTGTCAATGGTTTTTCTTTTTTATTTTCTTCAAAATACGGTTGTGCAAGAAATATTGTATACAACTCGAGTGTAAAGTGTGTTTTTTGAATTTGTAGGGTTTATGGCACGAGCGACAGCGACAGCGACTTGTTTCTTCTTGGAGTTGAAACAACCAGTGTCCAATAATAATTACATATGCGGTAAATCGGGAAATCCCTCTGCGTATAGTAGCAGCGTGTAAGGTATTTCTCCAACTGAATTATTTGTTGTATTGATGGCGTAATGTTATAGTACTTCTTAAAGTATGTGTACTCTAACCTAAAACTGTGTTTATTAGAAATGAACTTTAGCAATTAAAAAATGCATAGGTAATACTGCTCTAGAAGAACATAAATTATCTAACTATAATTGTTACGTCACTGAAATTTTTCATAGACTCATAAATATTAATCATGGACATTTTAAATACCCTTTCATATTAATTCTATTATAGTTGTTGTTTGTAAAATACTGACTATGTACTGCAATATCTTGAGAATATAAATACGTTACTTACTAAGCATAAAATATTGAGAGGCTCTCGTGTCCTTCATTAGAGTGTAATTCTCTTATGTAGGTAAAAGAATGCAAAACAAATGTTGATTTGCGTATTTATTTTTAATTTTAATTGAAAGTTAAAAATTAGATTTATTCAACTCTGTTTAGATAAATAATTTATGCAAAATCTTTTGGATTTTTGTTATTTATTAATAAAGTTAGGGTTGCCAGAGTCTTTCACACCTCCCTAGGACAGTTTCTAGTAAAAACCAGGACAATCTAAGACATCAGATTTGCTCCAAGTTTTTATTTAATTGAAAATCTATTTCGGTTTTTCCTGAACACAATAGAAAAATAGAACATATCCGGGTAAACCGCATGGACCAGCTACTGTTGATCTAAGATAGCAACTGCATCTATAATCTTCTATTCTCTGTTGCGCAAAATAAATTATCTGTTTCCTGGTTTGATACCTAAATTCTAAATTTATAATATTCTTATTATAAAGTCCATTTAGTAACAAAACATTGTGTGTATGTGTAATCTACATTTAAAGCTATTTTCTTATTTTGATGAAAAACTACACCCCTATACAGTGTGTTTCACTTTTTATCTTCACACCCTTGTATCTTCCTTATTTGTTTTCTGATCGATTTCAAGTTTTGGTCAAATATACGAAACTTTAAAAGGATTATTTATGCAATTTTTAAATAGTTATCTACTGTGTGAAGGTGATAAGTGAAACAGACTTATAGTCACGGAATTTCCGCAATGAGCTAATGACGTTAAAAGGTTTTTGAATTAGTTTATATAACTAAGATATAATTTCACTTTACTAGTTCAAACTGTTTTATGAAGCTAGTGAGTGAGGTTTGAAATTGAGAAAGAAAGAAAATAACGATAATCACGCGAATATTATTGAAACAAAAAATAATTGTTACATTCTGCAAGCATTAGCAGATAAGTTATACTTCTGTGCTTCTTTTATTTCTTGTTTCGGCGAAACGAGTAAATTACTTACTTAAAGTGAACGTTGCAGCTACAGTTAATATAAAAGAATGGAGACTTTTGACAACTATACAACTGCGGTAATATAACAGTTTTAAAATACTGTACCTTTAATTATTTAGGTTTATAATAGTTTATTTTAATTTTTAGCCACCACCATATTCTGAACAAAAGCATAATTCAAATGCAACCGATGATGATTATCTCAGAAGTGTATCGAAAAATCGAACATATACGGATTTGCCATTTTTGATAATGCAGGGAATACTCCTATTGGTTCTGGTAAGACCATTTAGTTTATCAAATTGAAGGCAACGTTTTTCGAAATAACAAACCTGATGCAACTGTTTTATTTTTCTATTTTAAGGCCGAGGGCGGAATGCTGCAGCATACCGGGTCTCGAGGGTGTTTTGTGCCTTTTGAATCCTAAAGATTATGTTGTTTATAGAGTTTTAAACGCCTTATAGAATCCCCAGTAAATGTACGCCAGTCCGGTCCTGCAATTATATACCGTAAGAGCAACAAACCCCAAGTCAAAGATACTCATGGATTCTAAATTTCTTGTCTTTGATAGTTTTATATTAATAAAAAAGTAAAACAGAAGCTATTAAAATAATACAAGTGACATTTAGATTTTTTTAGGTTATTTTTAAGTGATTACAGTTAACATATAATTCACAATAATAATAATAATAATAATAATAATTTATAAAGCTTTGTGAATTTAACAATAAACATTTATTTAGAATCTTATTTTCCTAATGGCATCAAGAATGAAAATGGTGAATGGGAACATTCAGTAGTCAAAATGATTGTGACATTTAAAAGTTGAATGTTTAAATTCATGATTTACGGGTTACTCTAAGACAATCTTTTAAATGTCCAAGGGTATTTTTGACTTGGTTTTTTTTTGTTGCTCTCAGGGTATTTCCTAGGCCACACCGGAACTAGCGCACGCGTTTTATTTAAGGCAAAGATTAGCTAATCATTAATTTATAGTACATGTTCTTCCTCTTCCAGTTGCTTTTATCAGTAAATGAAAGGAGACAAAACCAGTTGTGATACAAAGTACAAAAAACGATCGCAAATTGAGCTCAATAACGATTTTTTCTTCGCTAGTGGCGCTGTTGTTCCACGTCAGATTTGGCAAGTTTAAACATCAGTTTATAAGTTTGAGGTTATTAAAATTTACATTTCAGTAAAAGTAATTTTAAAAATGCCTTGCTATTGCATATAGAACGCGTTTTTGGGGACTTAACTTTTTATTTCTGATTTGATGGTACAAATGTCAAGACAGAGTTACGCAACCAATACAATAGTATATTAAAATACAAGTTGCAGAAGGCATCTATTCAAGCACGAATTTGAAATTCCGAAACGAGCTGCATAGCGGCGAGTTGAGGAACAAATGAGTGCTTGAAGGACCTTCTGCAACGAGTGTTTTATACTATTTTTTCTATTTTGCCGCTTTATACCATTTTCTAAATTCAAAAATAAAAATTTTAAATCTAGTGAATTTTACGGTGGCGTAATTTTGGGCGGCTGTGAAAAAAAACTTCTTTTTCATTGTTATTTATTAATTTGCTTTGTTCTTTGACGTATGACAGTTCAACGCTATCAACATCAATACAGTAAATTTTACTAGTCTATTCTATCACGCCAATGACCTATTCTAACATTCAAATGACGTCATTCTAAACGCAAAATAGAAAAAATCTTTTTTTACAGCAATTTATAAAAAATAATTTTGTGAAAGTGATCAAAATGACGTCTAGGAAATAGAAAATACTTATGCTCATACAAACTTTGCAAAGAATCATGAATAATAAGCAATAACAAGGCATTTATAATCACTTTATCTATTTAAATTTTAATAACGTCAAACCTATAAACTGACGTTTAGACTTGTCAAATTTAACGTGAAATAACAGCGTCTGGAAAATTGTTAATGAGCCCAATGTGCGATCGTGTTTTGTTTGTGTCGGTGCTTTGTCTCACAATCAACTGGCTTTGAAAAGAGGATGCACAATGGACCTTTCTAGTTTTTCAAAACTTAATTTTCAACGAACTCCGAAGGAGTCGTTACTGAATTTGCGAAGTCTGTATATCTGCATGGCTGTATGTATGTATGTCCGAATTTTTTGTCAAATTCTGAAATTTTGACTTCAGATTTGGATTCTACATCAAAAACTAAAGACAACGTGGTATCTTCGTTTTTTGATAACTCTTCGGAAACATGGTCAAAATGGCTGCCGAAGTCTGAAAAAAGTAACAAAACGGAGTTCGTTGTGGTTTGCTTTGCATTCCCAGATGTTTTTTATATTTGATATGAAAAAACATCAATATTTAGTGTATAAATAAATTTAATTTTGAATTATGTATGTTCAGATATTGGATCAAGCACCTATTTATTAAAAATTTTAAAAATCATTTGAAGCACAAAAATATAGTACCTACTTCTGCAATATGGTGGGGCATAATTTTGGTTATATTCGAATTCGTCAGGTTTACAACACTGATGCGACCGGAGTATGTGTTCTGTGGGTTCTGTGCCGACACAGCGACCAGTCACAATGTGCCAACAGTTAATGGTCAGTTTTTGACAGGAAAGAGGTTAAAACACGTATAACAAGTAATTTTAAAGAATCTCTGCTTGTATGTACTATTACAACATGGTTCTAGACATTTTTGAAATATATTTGATAATTATATCAATTAGCAGATACCAATCAAAAGTTACAAATTAACAGAGGTTATGTTTACAATTATTAAAAGGTTATTTTAGATTGTGTCAAATTGTAAACAGTAGAAAACTGTGGTGGGTGTAGATATTAGTTGTAGTGACGTCATAGTCTGGCGGGAACTAGATGTTTTTCTATGAATTAGTGAAAATAAAGATTTCAAAGAATCATGAAGGTTTTATGAAACCTGTACTATCTATTGGTGCCAATTCTATAGTTCTCTGGAAAGAACCATTGTCACAGTCGGAACAGTAACATGAATGCGAATAAAGATGTGAACGTAAAGAAATTAAATCTGTGTAGATCTTCAAATTGTTTTGACAGTATGGCGTCTGATGTAATAACTAATAACTGACATAAGCGTTCATATACTTCGTGCGGGTCCAAAGCGAAATATCTCTGGCACCTATACTAATTTCTTGTATTATCTTTAGCGACAAGTCCCTCTTTAATAGTGCATATATTATGTTAAAAAGTGACAAAAGAGCAATTTTGCACGAATGCGAGAGTTGTAAACCGAGCCGGCAGACGAGGTCTACAACCTAGTGAGTGCAAAAGATCGCTTTTTCGGCATGAGTTGCATACGCTATTTTTTCTACGCCTTTGTCTAAAAAAAATTTTTAATACAGTTTTCGGTGTTAAAAAGAGCCTTTTGCACAAGTGGTGCTTTTGACACCAAAAACTATTAAAAATCGCAACTTTCGAAACAAATGTAGAAAAAATAAGTTTTAGGGCTCTAAGTTTCAACATTTAGAATAAAATACCTGCAATAAAATATACTTGTGTTTCAATAACCTTCCACAGTTCCAAATTGGACTAAAACGCACTTTATCTGTTTTGTCTTTGGCGTTAAATAGGAATTTAAAAATTTTTTTCTTGGGATAGCCCTGGGAAAAATTCTAAACATTCAATGTATCATGGAAGATTTATATTTGTTGTAAACGAGGAAAGTGATTGAAGGAAAACGAGCTGGATTCGCTCATAGTCTTCTGACGTCTTATAACAGCGAATTCTCTAGATAAAAGCTAATTGAAAAGATTAGGCTTAAAATCAAAACTCGGATGCATGCATGGTTTGCATCTTTGTAATGAATTCAATTTGTGTAAGAGAATTCTTAGTTCTAGATTTTCATTTGATTTAGAAATCTATTCAATTGTTCTAATTTTATTTTGTCTTCCAACTTTTAATTTTGTTAATGTTAAGGTTTGTCGTTTTTTTTAACTTTGATAGCCAGTATTAAAAAATATTAATAAATAAGCTAATTTTGTTGTTTTCTAAATCTATACTTTATAGAAAAAAGTATTTGTTGCATTGTTCCAAAATCTAATATATTATTTGAATATTTGCAATATTGAGATGTACCAAAAATCCTTATTTCTCGTTATTTTGGTAAATATTAAATAATTAATTAATAATATCTTTGCAGTTTTTTCTTCTTGGATACTGTATAATAAACGGTGATATAAATCGCATAGCAAGAAAATATGACCAATGTGGAAACGTGTGTGGCATGAAAAATAATTTTGAGATCAAGAATCGAATAGATTGTATTGCTGAAGATATGTCAAACAAGACGTATGTATAAGATCAAGACAAAAGTTGTATTAAGTATCACATTTCTTTTTTAAACTTAATTTACAGATACTACTGGAACAAGACTAGTAGTTGTGTCGCAGATTGCCCTTCTGGAACAGTGTAAGTTGTTAATCATTGTATCATATTAATTATATAACACAATGATACTTATGTTACTGGTGGTTACAGCTGCAATCAATAGTCATTTCCGGTCGTCTTCGTTTTTTAGTTTACCTGACCATGAATAAATTAAAAATTAGAAAGTGTTTGAATTTCTTATCACCTATGATGTCTATATGTAGATTTTCATCTTCTTCATAAAATTTGTATAGGTACTGAAACAACAAACAATTGAATTTAATGAGAACAAAACATTTGAAAACTTAATGAACAAGACATATTTGATGCAAGTAGCATTATCTACAGGCATAATCAATTACAATTGAAAATACTTCTGCATAGCACTACCATTATTGATAAAAAGGAAAAATATCTTTCTTATTAGACCTACTTATATGCTTAGTTACTAGTTAGACTTACTAACTTAAAACTAAACACTTAATAGTACTAGTAATCTTCTTGAATTCGACGTAATATTACATGAAAAATTGGTATTTTTGTAGGTTTTTAGTTTTAATATAGTTTTATTTATTTGTTTGTTTAAAAGGCAAGAACTTACTTATTGAAACTAAGATTTTGCTTAAAATACAGGGTGTTTCCAGTTTATGTAGTCAAACATCGGGAGGTGATTCATCGAAAAATATTTTGCTGAATAGACTTATGTATATTCAAACACGCGTAGTTTTTGAGATACAGAGTGTTAAAGTTTAATTAGAAATTTATTGTTTCTTTGCTATTTCAAATACAACATATGCTATATTGAGCTGAAATTTCTTGTATGGTTTCTACTATGGGAAATTCACTTTTCTACAGTTTTTGTAGTTGATGCCTTTCACCATGGGCGGAGATACAGGGAGAGGGCATTCATAACGGATTCTAATGTTTTTGTATTCTGCACTTAATTTACCAAACAAAGTTAGTGTGGTGTTTTCCGCGTATAATACATCGCAAGTAATTTAAATCATTTGAAACTCCTGCAACTTATTATTTAATGTAGAGATCTTGTTTGTTTTGAATAACTGGCGAAGTAGCTGAAATATTACGCAGTAATTTTGGTGTGGGCCTTATAAGGTATCTGCTGCCTTACATGTTATAATTTACAACCTTATCCGTGGTGGAGATTTGGAGAGAGAGTGTGTCCTTTAACACCCTGCATCTTAAAAACTAAGCGTTTTCGCATGTAAGTCTATACAGCAAAAAGCACTTACTTTTTGATGTTGTATTACTCCTGACGTTTGATTACATAAACCAGAAACACCCTGTATAATAAAAGAGAACCCAGATCTATTATTTTCTTTCAGTGCAGTTGAATATACTTGCATTCCTCAGAATGATCACTTTAAGAGAGCAGATACCGTAGAAAGCTTTGAAACACGTATAAAAGTAAGGCATATATAATAGAGCAAACTTTACTCTTTAAGAGCTTACAGTTCATTGAATAATATACATATCATATTCTATCAGCTCATCCTACATACATATATTTTATAATCTAACACATCGTTCAATAAGTCCCGAGACTAACAACGAAAACAACATTTTTTTTTCAAAAATCATTTTTATTCATCAATATAATCTCCTTTTAGAGTGATACAATCTTTCCAACGCCTTTCCAACATTTCTATACCATGTTTATAAAAGGATTTATCCTTTGCTTCAAAATAGGCTTCAGTTTCGGTAATGACCTCCTCATTCGAGCCAAATTTTTTTCCCTGGAGCATTTTTTTGAGATCAGCAAAGAGCCAGTAGTCGCTGGGGGCTAAATCTGGCGCATACGGGGAGTGGGGAAGCAAATCAAAGCCCAACTCGTAGATTTTTGCCATTGTTTTCATGGACTTGTGGCATGGTGCATTGTCTTGCTGAAAAAGGATTTTTTTCTTCTTCATGTGCGGTCGTTTTGCTGCGATCTCCTCCTTCAAACGTACCAACAAGTCAATATAATAATCACTGTTGATCGATTTACCTTTTTCCAGGTAGTCAATGAAAATGACGCCATGTGTATCCCAAAAAACAGACGCCATGACTTTGCCAGCAGATTGCTGCGTTTTTGGACGCTTTGGGCGGCTTTCGCCACTCAGATGATTGCCGATTCGACTCCGGAGTGAAATGATGTATCCATGTTTCATCCATGGTCACGTATCGACGCAGGAAATCCTTTTTATTGCGAGTAAATAGCGATAAACAGCTCTCTGAATCGTCGATTCGTTGCTGTTTTTGTTCCATTGAAAGCAATCGCGGCACCCACTTGGAAAAAACCTTTTTCATGCTCAATTTTTCATGAAGGATTGTAAATACGCTTCCAGATGATATCTGTGTCATTTCTGCAATCTCACGGACCTTTACTTTGCGATTTTTCATTGAGATTTTGAATACTTCACTCACATTTTCCGGTGTAACGGCTTCCAAAGGCCTACCCGAACGTTCCGCATCGTTTGTGTCCGTACGACCACGTTTAAACTCAGCATACCAACGACAAATCGTTGATTTGGATGGAGAGGAGTCCGGGTAACGTTTCGCAAGCCATTGCTGGGCTTCTACGGTGTTTTTACCCATTAAAAAACAATGTTTTATCAACACGCGAAACTCGCTTTGTTCCATTTTTCAAACAAATTACAAAGTGACTTTACTCTAACCTCGATAACTCTGCTGTTTGTGGTCCAATCGACGTGAAATGTTTACACGTTTCATGTGAAGGTTCGCACTCTAGGGAAACGTGGCTAGTTTGGTACTACTAGCACCATCTCTGGGTTAGTCTCGGGACTTATTGAACGATGTGTTATTCTACTTAAAATTTATTACTATATCAGTTCACTAGTAAAGTAAGGCTTTTAATTATACATAATTAGTTTTATTCGAAGCATGCTACCATTGTGAAATAATCAAATAAGTTTTAATAAATTAATGAAGATTGTTTTTTACATAGCCTATTAAAATAAATTCACATTCAATAACTTCAGACAGTATAATATATTCTAATCTTTTAGAGAATTGCTAGAGATCTTAATACATGCGCCAATGAGATAGTCACATTATGCTGTATACCGCTAGCATTTGCATTTTGTATGTTTCTTGTCTTAAGATATATGGCAGCTGTATTTGTATGGTTAGTAATAGGAGGAATTATAGCAACTTGTGGAACAGCAACTGGAGTTTTTTGGTATTTAATTTATAACACTATCAATAGACAAGTAAGAATATTTTTTTCTTTTTAGGTACTTAACTGATGCTTTCGAAGGTTTTCTATATCTGGCGATCTTTTTCAGCATTTGTACTATTATAATCTTCTTAGTAGTTTTGATAATGAGAAAACGCATACGACTTACCATACAATTACTTAAAGAAGCAGGAAAACCCATTGCGGCTATGCCTTTAATTATTTTTGAACCGCTATTGGTAACTGATCTTTGTTTGACTTTCATAATATTCCATTACAAGCATAATTAATTCATTTTACCATTTTTAGACTTTTCTTGCATTAACTATTTTGTGGACTACTTTTGTTTATTTTACGTTATATATAAAAAGTGCTGCAATAGCGACTGAAGAACGTGGACGCATTATCTATAAACAAAATGCTGTCATGCGTTTTACTTATTGGTATAACCTATTTGTAATGTTATGGATGGTACAATTTGTTCATGGTTGTCAGATTATGTTTATTGCTGGAGCAGTTTCTGTATGGTATTTTACAAGGTATATATATCAATATACTATACATAAAATGTTCTTAAAATGTACAGGGTGCCCCAATAGTCCATAATCAGAAGGTAGAATGTTTGTAGAAAAGTATAAAAAAAAGTTACTGGGAGACTTCTACAGAAAGATTGGCTAATACTTTTTAAAATTATTCTCAATAAACAAACCAAGGGGAACCTTCTATTTTTTTCTTTGTTGTTCAATGAAATGTTTGAATAAATTATTTTTGCTCTTCTATTGGCAGAGCCTCCTTTATTCCAGTAATCCATTGATTTTTTTTATAAGTAAAGAATGGACCATTAGTAATACATTTTTATTTCGATTTTAGAGACAAAAGCAAGTTAGCTAAACCTGTTTTTAAAAATGTGAAAAATATTCTGAAATATCATTTGGGGACTATTTCTTTGGGTTCTCTTATAATTGCTCTTATACAAAGCATACGTATATTATTCAGAGCATTAAGAAAATCTTTCCAAATATCTAAATGCGATTGCATTGAGAAAGCTTTATCTCATGTGGAGACATTGATGAAATATTTTACTAAAAATGCATACATTATTACGTGTAAGTAAAAATAGATACTACTTAAATCAAAAGATTATTTAGAATGATTTTTCTAGCAATTCATGGATGCTCGTTTGCTAAATCAGGAAGTCGAGCTTTTAAATTGCTTGTAGAAATTGCTATCAATTCTGTTGGTGATTTTGTTCTAGTGTTAGCAAAATTATTGGTTGTGACATGGACTGTTTTAATAGCAATTGCAATGCTTCAGGTAAGTAGATTCTATTAAAGTAAGAGTTTACATTAACTCTTTTTGATCTCCTTATTCTTTTTCAATACCGAAACCTTTAATGTTATATTTGTAATTAAACCTGTTTCATTTCCAATTAATATTGTACAATGGTAACTTTTTTTTAAATCAGATTAATATTCTTTTATTTCATTACATATTATAAATTGTTTCAGGATAAAGAACATGTACAAAATATTTGGCCTCTTATATTGTTGGTGGGAATTGTAGCATATTTAATCACTCATTGCTTTTTGTCAGTATATGAGGTAGGTATTTTATGTGAAAATATAAAAGTTTCTCCATTAAATTATCATAATTACAAACAATATAGACTTGAATAATGTTTAAACTGATAAATAAGGAAAATGAAAATGAGTTTAAATTGTTTACTTAAGACAGAATTATGAATAAAACTCATAGCAGAAAAACTAGTGTTCAAGTATCTACTACCCAAAGGTTAAATTTTTAAAAATAAGTATTTATATAGCTCATTTCTTTTGTATATTACTTTATGTTAAATTAAACCTAGTAGATATGTTAAATTTGTTTTTGACATAGTATATTACTGAATCCTAAACCAATTTCATATCTCCTGATGGGGCCTGAAATTCCAGAGATGAAGTTTGAATTTTGGATGCATTCCATGTGAAATAATCTTGATAGAGATATGTAAACTTATTAATCTTTTTTTGTTTAGGTGGCTGTTGACACAATCTTTATCTGTTTCTGCGAAGATTGTGAAATCAATGATGGCATGGCTTTTCCATATTTCATGTCTCCAGAATTAATGCAATTTGTCAAGAAATCTAAAAGGGTTCTTGGAGTAAAATAGAAACAAGGAGTACATCAAGTCTTGTCTTTACAACAAAGACATATTTTGATTAATACCTCATCCTTGTTAAGATAAAATGAATTTAATTTTCATTTTTCTTTAATTTCATTTGTACTATTAACAGTTATTTTAATATTATGCTACTGATCATTATTATGTATTAAATATTCACTATTATCATTTCTCTTATTATATCTAGAAGGTATAGATTTATATAATTGTGGAGATTATTAAACTAATGATGGTGTTAGTCAATCATATTTTACATTTTTAAAATTTGTGGAACTTATTTAAAAATATAAAAACTTTTTTAATGTAAAAGAAAAACAAGAGAAGTCAAGCATGTTAGAAATATAGATGAAAGAATTTTGTTATATAATTAATTATTTGTAGTAAACGATGCTACATCCTTCGCCATGGTAAAAATGATTTTGCTCAGCCCAGATAAAGAACACAGTCCAAACATCTTTTTGGGCAATATTGATATACTGGTATATTATAAAGGGTTTTAAAACAAAACTTACAAGTTCTTTATTGGAATTTTGCTAATTCCATCACAGATTAAATAAAGGTCAGGTATTTCACTCCCTATTCTACCAATGTTCCCATTTTCTGTCTCGGCACATTTGCATTTGCAGCTCTGGGAGTTTACCACGCCTACTCTTTTACGCACGTTTTATGAAAAGTGCATACCACGCTGTGCTACTTGCACATGTCCAAATAGCAAGCTCTGGGAGTTGCTTTGAGAGAGAGAGAGAGAGAGAGACTAATAGAATCCACAAATTTATCAAAGTGAAATATCTGGCTTTTACTTAATCTGTAATTCCACTTAGCTTAGGAGTTTTAATATTCATAAGTTGGGCAGAAAATTCATGAATAGGTACCACCGACGTCATGATAGGTACTCATGTTTTGTTTGTCATTTAAGTTTAGTAGTATTACCATCAGAATTTTACTGACAGATAAATATCACCACTGAGTAGAAAATAGAAAAGTTAGCAGTGTATCTTTAACATGATGGAGCATAATTATAAGTATTTTGTTGTTTGTAATTCTAATCTAATAATACGTTAAGACCACTTGATTAAAATATTTAAGAACTTTATTGCTTTTACTCTCAATCTAAGTTGTGCAGTTCTATAGAAAATCATTGTGATAGTAAACATTTGAAAACTGTTTTCCCGATGGGAACACTTGAATTAAACAAGGATTTACTTTAAAAAGAAAAACAAAGGAGTCAGAGCTCAAGGCCAAAAAAAAATAGAATAGATGTTTCTAAAATTGAATCTAAAATTTATCTTTTGTATTTTTATATTACATATGTTTGTATTAACTTTTAATAATGTAAATAAAATCGAAAATACTTCTTTCTTGTTTTATAAATTGTCCAAATATACAGAATGTATATATTGTAGGGAAGCATAAGGTGTCTATCAGGAGTGAGAATATTGTGTTAAGAATGCAATTTGAGTGTTAGAAATAATACAAATCAATGTACCTACCTACTCAATTTTGACTTTTTGAGTCTTGCACATTTTTCTTTTCTTGAGCTCCAGCATGTGAAACCTTTTTATTTCAATACCCGGAAATTACCAGGATTCTTAACAATTTCAAAATATAAAAATGCCTTTCAAGAAGTATCTTTAGTAAACTAGTGATCCCCACAGATACCTATTCTGGCCTACAAGAGAATCTGTTTTACTTTTTACTCCATTGTCAGCAATATGCATTGTCAGACTGGAAGCAAAAGATTTCCTGAGGAATACAACTGCAAAGGTCTACCTTATTTTTTATCGATAAGTATTATAATATAAACCCTATACATACATGATATAAGGCTGTTTCAATACCAGCATCCTATCCCGTTTAACACTGGCAGTATAAGAGGTATGATCAAAATTTATACAAAATAGTTTCACAGTTTGGAAATGCATGTCACAGCAGGAAGTGATTTTCCACCAGTTGACCTTGATATGTACTACACATGTCATAAGTCACATTCTCTCATGCTCATTGAATTGTCTTATTAGTGCAAATGATTGCAGTGCTTTGTTGTTACCTTTATGCTACCTCATATTGAAAAAAGTTGATCAATGAATTTGCCATCGTAACTGATAATAAACTGTGAATTTATGACAGGTAAGAGCCAGATCTCACAATGAAAACTCCAAACTTTTTCCCACCCAAGTCGGCATGGTTGAGCCATATAGCAATGGCATTATCCATCAGGTCAATTAGCGTTGGGCATTATCTAGATACTAATTCATAAGCTTTTCGTCGTTCGAGGGACGCGTCGGAAAACGCATGAATGTGGCAAGAGGTGACTGCAAGCAGAGTTGACACGGGACGTAACCGTGATCCCCGAATTCGTTAAATACGAAGTCGTGATTTCACGATCAAAAAATTGTTATTTTCGTGAAAGGGTTTACAGGAAGCCAATGAAATCCTGTTTACAGTCGTGAAAAAAGACGCTTAATGTTTCGTGCGTGAAAATGAACTCGATGGTAGCAGAAACATGTGTCGTAATGAGCGAATTGTTAGCTCAACAAGTATTAACAGAGCAAAGAACAAGGACGTGGAAGAGAAAACAGAGAAGATGGTGGGTAAGAAAATGGCTTGATCAAAGGACACCTCTAAAAAAAACTAACCGATTATCTTGGGGACTTTAGAAACCTATTAAGAATGTCAGAAGGTGATTTTCTTTATTTGGTGTACTCATTTGATTATATTAAAAAATATCTACAAAACACCACTGATCCTGTTACGACCCGAACGAAACTGATTCGTAAGCCAAAACGTCATCTTCGTATTTTACGAATCAACAGTTTAAGTTGTGGTTTAAGTGATCCACGAATTCTGGAATCACGGTCGTGGCATACGTCCCGTCAATGACGGATTTAGGCTTAGGCGCGCAAGGCCTGGGCCTAGAGCGCCAAGATTTGAGGGCTGCCAAAATTTGAGGCACCGCAAAATTTGATAGACGATAAAAATTCGAGATTCATAGTTTCCCGGTGACTATGAAAAGATTTTAGAGATGTTTCAGAAATATTATTTTTTCCATCGGAGAATTATACCTTAACATGGTTAAATATCTAATTATTGAAATAAAAAAAATATCAACTGACCAACTGAAAATTTTGGGAATTATAAAAATATAAAGAAATTGAATAGATTTTTTTCAACTGTTTGTCTTTTGCCACAGCAATTGTTTTTTATATTTCTATTATTATATAGGGTGTCTCGTAAATGCCAATAAAGCTTTAGATAGCAGCCTTCCTCAACCTCAAAACACGAATATTCCAACGTACTTAGATTTGCCAAACGAACCAAAAAAAGAAATTTAAACTTGGCAACGCTGCTGCAGGCAAATACAAAATTATTTTAATACAGGAATCAAAACTCCAACACGTATTTATTAAAGAATTCCTATACGCAGATAATTTATTACTCCTAGCATCAAGTAGCAGAGAATTACAAAAAACAATTTTAAGATGGAAAGAGTCCTTGGAAGAATACGGCATGAATATTAACCTGAATAAAACCGAAGTGATGGTAATAGCTAACACACAGGAAACAGTGGATGTTAACATAAATGGACAAAGACTAAAACAAACTAATATATTGAAGTACTTGGGAGCCATGTTCGATTGCAAAGAAGATATAGAAAATGATGTAAATAACAGACTGAAAAATGCAACTGGACTATTTAATGCGCTGAAGACAACTTTCTTTTGGACAAGAGAAGTAAATAAGAACACAAAAGTAAAGATTTATGAAACGGTATTTATCTTAATGTTAATATAGGGCAGTGAGTTCTGGACTCTAAGTGATAAAAGGAAATCTAAAATCCAAGCTGCGGAGATGTGAATACTCAGATGTAGAGAAGGAGTGTACAGAAGTGACAAACTAAGAAACGCGACTATTCGAGAGAGGCTAGAAGTGACACCGCTATTAAAAATAATTGAACAAAGACAATTACAGTAGTTCGGTCATGCAGTGAGAATGACAAATGACAATAGGGAGAAAGTGATATGGGAAACTAATACGGACACGAAAAGACGCACATGTAAACCTAAAACAACCTGGAATAACGCCGTCAGTAAACTAATAAGAGATAGGGGCTCAATATGACCGGAGGCTAGACGACTGGCGATGGACAGAAGAGCCTAGGGAGAACTTTGCAATACAATCCTCAATACCTAACCGGTAATACGAGGAAGAGGATAAGTAAGTAAGGAACCAAAGTATCGCAAGAAATCAAAGATTTACCAATTTTATTCCAGTGATAATGGACCATAAAATTTTCAAGACTTGAAAGAATTGCTGGCAACTAATTTCATCGGATATATTAGTACACCCAAGACGCATGTTTGTCATATCTATTCTTTGGTAAGAATTCAATTTTTAACATCTTCAAAAAGAGAAATCTAACAGTTCTGTGCTTTATCAACGGTAATTGTTGTTTCAACAAATTCATTTGTTGAATTGGTAATGGCTTCATTTGGATTCGATTCTTTGGTTTCTGTTTATTTAATGTTAAAGATGTTAACTTCTGACCACTTGTACAAGGAAACTAAGCTAAGGAGAAATTTTCTTTTTGCAGATTTGCAATAAGCACTTATAGAAGAACATGCTTACCTGAAGCTTTAATGACATTTAAGGGACACCCTGTATATTTTATTTTTTTTAAAGGAGTAAGTACGCGAGTTGTACTTGAAATCTCGTATCTTAGTTACCATTGTTAATAACGTGTAACGTTGCAATATTTCAAAAGGCATTTTAAGAAGTGGATTACTAATACACTAGTACAAAAAAACTATAAACGGTACATAATGAGTGTGGTTTACGTTTAAACTGTGTTTAAACATTAATATTTTGTTGTATTTATTAAGAATGCGGAACAACTAAGCAATTTATGACTTCCAATAACTTCTTCAAGATAGTGTTAACAGCAAAATGGTATCGAGGTTTTCTGTTTATTTTTTACCGTATAATAACGTACTGAAGTTTTTTTCCGCCATTTCCTTTATACCCTGTATACACCTTTACAAAACGAAAAGAGCGCAATCAAACCTAAATCCGCTTCTGCGTCCCGTGTTAACTCGGCTGTGGTAGTGCAAGATAAAATTTATTTTTTTAATAAATAATTTATTAATAAGATAGTTATTGACAGCTTTACTAAGAAGTGGATATCTCAGTCCTTTAAATTAAATAAAAATCCGAAATTGATCCGACAATTAACACTTAAGACAGTAATACTCGAGTGGGACACACTGTATGTGTGTTAAATAAAACCGAAGTGAGCCGAAGTATGCATTCGGTGTGTTCCGATTTCGCAAATTGAGCGGGCTATACAAAGATCTTGTATTTAATAAAATAATTAATAAAAATAGCAGATTGTTGGATTACTTTTCGTTTCCCAACACGTTTCCCACGATAACGAGTCTTTAATCAACATAATAAATTCAAAACCTTTACAAAAGGCGATTATCAAAAAATCCTTCAAATATCTACTTGTGATATTTAAATTACTAAAATTACAATAGAAATTATGAAATTAAATTATTTCCTAGTGGGAGCATTTCTAGAATCGATATTTGCTTTTTCGAGACAGCATCAACAACTTCTCGATTGGTAAAACCCCGTGTACGGTTTACCTAGAAATAGTATGAATCACAAACTACTCTTAGTAAACAGTTCGTACAAGATTGTTATTTAATACATTACAAAATTATTCGTAAGGTTTTGCAAAAATTGTATACATTAATGCAGTGCAGGTTATGTTTACAAATTCGTGTTTTTATTGAAAGAACCAAACAACGTTTAAATCTAGCAGGACAAAATCCGCGATTCGGATTATAATTATCTACACAACCTTGACCGGACAGCTGGGAATTTTGAAGAAGAACAGAAGCACACAGAAGTGCGCGAAGCGTAGAATTATTTAGACGGCGATTGTAAATACCGTGCTGTACACGCTGTACTGAGTACTGCTCTGTACTACGTCTACGTAGACAACAAACACAAGGGGAGTTTTTTTTAAGTAAAACATGGATACTTTAAATCATATTACAAAAAAATTTAAATCAGATGTAAGTAAATATATAAAAATCTATTTTATATTTGGAATAGCATAATTTATTTTCTTTGTTTATAGTCTAGCTATACGGAAGATCTAATTGATAATTCCGATGACGAGGATAATTATCTGAAAAACGCGTCAAGTAATCGTAAACATACTGATGTGCCCTTTTTAATATTACATGGAATACTACTACTAGTACTGGTAAGACAAGTAATAATTTTCTTGAAGGCTCACCTTTCCTATCTTTAAAGATTTTTGATAAAATAGGTCATTGCATACTATTAATAGAATTTGTTACATGATTGAAAGCTACTTGCATTAGGTACATACTTGCATTTCAGAATTTTATTTTGAATTTTAACAATATTCGATTTTATCTGTATTATAATTGCTTCCATCAATATCAATAAATAATGTTCTATTACATCATATAATGTAAATCTAAAAGGAAGAAATTATTTGAAATTCAAAAAGGTTTATTTATATATGAAAAGAATTTTAAAACACGCCTCATTTTTTATCTGCACAGCTCTAATGTACATTTATTATTAAATTGAATTGTTTTCAAATTGTTATCAGTTCTGCAGCTTCTTGAGAATACAAATTGCATTAAAAGAATTAAGAACTTTTAGATATAATGCAATTTTGTAAATATTCTTAGTTTTTAAGGAATTCAAACTGCAATTTGTGTGAATTTTAGATATTTTTAAAATGCTCTGGATATACACAAAGCCTATATAAATAAACATACGAAATGTTCCGATTATAAATTTGTTTGCTTAACTGCAATATTTGTTACTGGTTGCTAAAAATACTCTGTTCGAAATAATTTACATGTTTTTTAATGCTGTATCATATATCCATGTTGCATGTTAATTGTTACATTATAATTCTAATAACAAACAACTTATAATATTGAGCTAGTGATGTATCAGATGAAGAGGTATAAATATTTAAAAATGTGTTCTGATATAGTCAAGTAGGAGTAGTTTTGGATAAATAAAATTTGAAAACATCAAAAATCGAACAATCATTGGCTAAAATTGTATGAAACATCCCACATAAATTAATAGGCTGTTTAAGTTTTTAAAAAGTTCTTGCGCTTTTTACACTAAATATAATTTTATGATATAACTGTGTTACTTAAGATCAGACTTTTAATGAAATTTCATATTTTTTAACGATGATTTTTAATTATTAGATTTTCAGGGAACTTCTGATTTTTCAAGCTTTAATTTTTTTTGTTATGTCTTAAAATTAATGCTTTAATTTCTTCGGTTTCACCTGTTGTTATTTTTTAATTATTGTTCAGAATGAAAGGTAAGTATACAAGCTAAAGTATATTATCCCACATCTTTTACTTTTTCTTTTTTTTGCTTTAATAAATAATATTTTTCTTGACTAAAGAAGATAACAAAGCCCTAGAAAGATTGCAGTAACAATTTTGAATGTGCATCATATTTAAAGTACTTACCTACATAATTATGTTAGGTTAGTAAAGTCTTTGCTTGGCTTAAGATTTTTTATTTTTAGTCCATTTAATAATTATAATTTTCGGAAATTTACTCTAAGAATAGTGAGTGTTTCTTCTTTTGCAAAAACTCTCCCTATTAAAATTAAAAACCATTTAATTGGTTGTTTTACGGTATACCCACATTGCTCAATCTTGGTTGAACAGAGATGGGGTATTTTGAACACACTGTGCTTGCTTCTTGCATAATCCTGTAATAAATTTAAATTTATTATTAAACAACTGAAGGATTAGTTGTCATGTGAAGAGCATTGAAATTGGGGATGTCAAAGGGTGCCTTGATTAAATTGAAAATCAATGTGTGCCACCTTTTTTTTTTACTTCATATAAAAGAGTTAAAGGTGCACTGCATATCTCCAAATGCAAAACAGTAATACTCTAAGGGTTTGACGCATGGTGAATTAGGAGATGTTAAATTTATCTTTTGTTCAGAAAGCAGATGTAAGCTCGCATAATTTATTTAGATTTACTTTTTTACGTAATAAACCGGCTTTCCTGTTGCAGTGACATTTAAACTAGGATAACACATGACATTACAAAAATAAAAAACTAAATGAATTTTACTTCATTATGATAAAGTTAAATATATCTGTGCGTTAGTTAATTAGTTAGCTAATAAAATTCCCCAACTACAAGGGTTGTTCAAATGAAAACAAAAAATTTTTTTTTGAGATACCTCGGATTTGCATTTAAAAAAAAATACAATTTGGGGTTATATCGACAATATTAAAAAATATACATGGGTATCTGATAATTTATTAGTATCTACATAAAAAAATACTTCAAAGATGTCAAAGAATTCTTGACCTATCTCTTGAAATAAAAAAGTTACAAGGAAATGAAAAAAAATGAAGAAATTCGATTTTTCTTCTGTGGCGCTTAAACGAATACATTTTTTAGAACTTTTGAGGTGGATCTTAGTTGACCTTAATGTACTGAACAATTCCTCTCATTTAACATTCTCTTTTCTATTTCCAAGATCCTTATGCTTAATGTGACCTTTTGGGCATACATATGTATAAGAATATTATTCTTTTTTAAATAAAATATTGCAAGTTTAATTATTAAAAAGTAAAACTTGATTATCTTATTGCCATCATGATAACATTGTATTATTTCATTATATTTTTATTAACAGGATATTCATAATGTGCTTTTATTTTTTGTTATTTTCATATTGTTATCATAGGATGTTCTAACCACACATCATTATGTAAAAACTATTCTTAGTTGATAACGATAGTCAGCCTCTAAGATACTTTCGTAAAGAACACACATTGTAAAACTAATACAAAGTAATAATAAAAACAAAGTGAAAAATGGATAGTATGTTGTGTTGTTTTTTATTTCTTTGCAAATGGCACAGTTTATTCAAATAAAATAATTATGAAAGCAATAAGAATTTCTTTAGATTCTGTCCTTTTTCTTTTGAGATTGTTTTATTTAAATCTTAAACATGACTTTAATCATAATTCACAACATGTATGACCCTCTATTTTTAGTTAATAATCAAAACATTTTTTTGAATTTTGTTTTGGTTCTCTTATTTTGCAGCGATTGGTCATACACTCATAATAGAATATTATTTTCTGATTCTTTTATCTAAGGTTTTACCCAATGTCGTAAAATAATTATTATTTAAAATGATAAGTGAAATTAATTGCCTGTAACATACAAAATAAATTATTTAAATAAAAATGATTCTCTTATTCAATGTAAGCAATTCCGTTTTACATTTTTGTAATTGCTAGTAATTGTTAATTTATTTTTCTGCTGGTTTTTATTATTTTAAGTTTTTCATTTCAATTTTGTACTTTTTACTGCTTACTATTTTATACAGTCATACTTAAATTTGCATCTCATTTATTGTAATTTCAGGAAAGAGGTACAAGGTAGATTAATTTGTTTCACTTATTTGGTTTCAAAATAACCTTGAAAAGCAAAAATGTTCAATCTTTTACCAACTGTAACTTTTCTAAGAACATTTTTTTGGCTAGAACATGTCTTTTCTACCTAAATTTTACTCCTATAACTTTATTAAGTATATCACTATGTCCTGCTAGATCTAGATCTTGTTAAGTACTGCTTGGTCTTGCACCACTTTTATCAAGGTCTGCTCAAATCAGTCTAAAATCTAACTCAAGGATCTCTCACCAGTGACAGTAGTGTATGACACTACAGTAGAATTTAAGGCAGTACTTGGTGGTGCTTGGTAGTACTCATACTACAGTAAAACCCGCTTATTGGAATAGCGTTTGGACAAAGGACAATTATTCCAATAACCGGTATATTCTATTAACCGACTTTAGGATTGTCAGAGTTCTGCAAGACAAAATGAGGTTATTGCACATCGCTTGAGGTTTATACTATAAAATTTTCAGCGTTATTTATCACAGCTTTAAGTAAAATAAAAGTAAGGATACTGTATTAATTATTTATTGAAGCAATTCTTAAATCTAATTGAATCGATGAGTGGAAGAATAGTTCAAGTCCAAAAAACTTGCATTTTAAACAGAAATAGCCATTTAATTTAGAATATGCAAAGCTATCTTCTGAGTGATGGCATGGTTTGATAACTGTCACCACTATGCAGTATAAATAGACAATATAAATGCAACGCATGAAAGAAAGGTTTATGGACTTAAACCAATCTCTCACTCATTTTCTCTACACACATGTACTTACTAAACAGCTGTACCTATCTGATATGTATTATTATTTTTATTTGCCATTTACTCAATTTGTATCGTTAGGTTAGATGCTATATGAACTTTGATGTTTCATTAATTTGTAATTATTTTAAACACGTTTCATTGATTAAGATAGAAAGTAAGATGTTCGATAGCGAAAATAGTAATCGTGATAATACTGGTATTGAAGAACATAGAAAAAGAGTGAAAAATATTGAGAACTGGAAAAGTAACAAATGTAAACAGGCTCGACTTGCTGGTAGAGCATACGTAAGTACAACAGGAAAAATGGTTGCTGTGAAAACCACTGGGACGTCATGCCAGTAAGTTTTAATATTTTATGTTAACATAACATTTCTTTACACGTACCTTAACACAGGTGTAGTAGAAAATACATGGATAAGCTCACAAACGAGGAAAAACAGCAAATTATTTCTAAATTGTATGCTAGTCAGCCAAAAAATGAACAAGACATCTTCTTGATAAGTTTGATTAAAGTAAAGCCTACTAAACGTAAACGAAAACGTAAAGGCAACAGTACTGTTTCTAAAGAAAATAGTTTTAAATACTTTGCAAAGCAAGTTTTCAGTATCAGTAAATACCAAGAATTTGTGTATGATAAAAGAGATGCCTGGTTATCTCACTGTATTTGAATTTATCGACGGAGTTATTTCCACACATTTTAGCTCTTGAAATCCAGCCCTAACCCGGTTCTTCCATTGAATCCAGCTAGTCCCAATAAATCATAATGCAAGATATTAAGAAAATTTTGCATTGTCTAACAGAAGACTTGAAATTCTACTACCATATAGTCTCCTGGAAGATAACTACAGCGGAAGATACAGAATAACTGATGTCAACATACTTTTTGCTTTAAAAATATTTTTATTTTGGTATTTAAGCATCATATTTTAGTTTTTTTGAATAAAAATCTTTGATAAATACAATCTTAGTGGAAGAATGGTTTAATTCCAGATAGAATTTTTGGATTTATAAATTATAATATCGCCAATGACCTTAGCAACAATGATTATGTTGACAACAAGAGCCAAAACTTATTAATAAAGTAAATATGCAATTTTTTTGCTTTCTGGAAAATCACTAGTTTTGGACTTAAACTGTTCTTCCACTCACCAATTCAATTTAATTACAATCCATAAATTAAATTAAAATTATGTTTTTACAAAAAAGTCAGTAATTTTAGATTGTTTTTTATGGTTACACAATAGATCTGTTATTTATTGTTCTAAACTATAATAATGTTTAAAATCAACATTTGATTTTCCTTTGAGAAACCCTCTTATTACAGAACAAGCGCTTGTTACTTCCTAGCCAGGTACTGAAAACCATTCAGAAACGTCATCTTTGTTCTCAATAAAACCACGGTAAAGCTTTGCAACTCTGTACTTATAGTAAGGCTTAAATAAACACAATTTAAGGATTTATTTAATTTCCTTTTAAAAGTGGCATGTTTTGTGACTAGTTTGTGTGAACAATATCTGTTAAAATTTTTATTTATGGTACCGACATAGAAACAAATTTAAATAAGAGGAAGTAAAAAGAAAGAACCAACAAAATCTTGAAATGCCAAACAACATACTTTAAAGAAGATTAAAAGCCTTAGAAAAAGCTTAAACACTAATTTAAGTAAATTTAACAATGGTACAAAAAAGAAACATTCACTCCCACATGTATTATTAGAGACTGATAGATCTAAGACGCCCCTGTACGGTTATGTTTCAAGAAAGCGACATCAGTCATAAACCATAATTTGTCGACTATTGTATTTTTCTTTCCAGTTTTTTTTCCTAGATTATTCCAATATCTGATACATTTTTGTTAATTCTCATGCTGAAATTATTGCATTATCCGATATTATTCTATTATGCGATATTCTTGTAAGCGATAAAGTTTGTTAAGGATTAAAAGGCACCGATTTGGGACATTGGGTTTTTATTCCTTAAAGTGGGATATTTTTATAACCAAGCTTCTATTAAGTGAGTTTTACTGTATTTGGCAAGAATTAGCAGAAGTTGGCAGAACTTGATAGTAGTACCAGAAAGTAGAAGATAGCACTTGCTAGGATATATAACATATATTTTGTTTAAAAACCATTCCTTTTTTTACAACACTGTTGGCATTTGAATCAAGTGAAGTAGTGCAATGTTCTGTCTTAAGTACCATGAGGTTCTACCTTAGTCCAGTAAAATCCTGTCAAGGTTTGCTGCATCTACTACTGCCAGAAAGAGAAAGAGAATCAGCACACATAACTTTTATACTTAAGATTAAGAGAATTGGACCAGTCAATTAATCTGTTCAGCATTTTGAAAATAATTGCACCTAACCTGAAGGAGAGGTAAACTGAAATACTGTAGTATATTAGCAAAAAAATTAATAAATTTCTTTTGTATGCTCAAGTTTAGAAATCTGAATTATATCACATCACTCAATATATTTGTTTCATCAAGAAATGTACAAAAATGATTCTTATGTTTATCAAGTTGCCGATTATCTAAAAAATACTTTAGTTCCTATCCGCATAGCACTGGATGTCCATTTCTTGATGGCCATTGGTGGATGTTCAATGGACATTCAGTTTTGGTCCATACTTTGTCCAAATATTTTTGGACATAGTTGTACATTGATGGGATGACTATCAGTGGACACCCATTTGACATCCAATCTTGGTCCATAGTTCATCCAGATATTTTTGAACATAAGTTGTACATCCATTGGATGTCCATCAGATGATCATTAGTGGACTAAAAATTTAATTTTGTTCCATAGTTGGTCTAAATATTTTTGGGTGAAGTTGTACATCTACTGATCTACTGGACGTTGTACAAATCACATATACATAAGGACCTACAAATAATATCCAGAAATATTACGTATTAAAAACGTCTGGATTGTATCCAAAAGCGTTCAAATTATGTTCAAAAGTCATCCAGATTTTGTCCAAAAATTATTCAAATTTTGCCCAGAAACCGTCCAAATAATGTACAAATTATATTCAAATTACATCCAGTAACGAAACGTTTTGTACAGGCCACTTGTGCAGGCATAAAAAATGTAAACAGCAACAGACCCATGGTAGCAGTTTAGTAATAATAAAATCCTTATTAAAGCATTTTTATCAACAAGAATATATTTCAAATGTTTTTTTCTTCAGTTTTCTACTGAGATGACATACGAGAAGCAATGAATCTGTACATCAAATAATAGCAACTTGACTACTCTTATATTTGTGTCAAAGAATGTTTTACCTCCTTCAGGTATGTTTTACCAAAAGTTATTTTTTAATATTTTATCAAATAAGTTAAACATTAAGATATTGGTTTGGTAAACAATTATTGCAGTTTTGTTTCTATTACTAGAAGCATTACTTGTGCTTGCACAGTCAAAGGCGTTTTTTTTAATAACCATTAGCACTCAGCGATTTAGAAAATATTCTGGTAAAAACAACACTGACAAACTAATAGGTAACTGGTGACTAAATGAATATTTTTTCAAATGAAATCTATGGTCAATTCCTTTTAGTTGTGGAGTTATGACCTTCAAAGTTGCATGCAGACAAGACAAGACTTTTTATTAATAAAAATTACAGAGAATTGCCTTCGGGGTGTTCTAAACTTACTTCCAATCATAGAGGGTATACTGTATCTTTTTCTTCCAACGTTCGGTATCTCACCATACCACCATCAGGTACAGAGTACACCGCATATAATTAGAAATTGTTTTAAAATACGCAGGAGACAATTCCATACAATTTTTGATATTTTGACAAATAATGATGCAGCCAAAAGTTAACATGTCTGCACAAAATTTTGAAGGCTGATAGACAACTAAGACGAATCGACCATATTTTGGAACTTTTGGAATAATTTCTATAGTACTGAGTTACAATTAACTGAAAATACATAAATGAAGATGAAAAAATGTGAAAATATTAGGATTTTCTAGTTCATTTTATTCTTTTATGAACAGTGATTTAACAAAGCCAAAGACATTATTTATTGTATATTTATACAAATCCTATTAACAATAGGTATGTTTGCTTAATTAGAAAGTTTGCACATACTATAATGAAAAAACCTACTCTAAAGTGGCATTGTTTGTTTCAGTTCTGCCTGTTAGGATATTGCATTAGTAATGGCAAAATTGAAAGACTCACAAAAGGCTATGATAATTGTGGAAATATCTGTGGTGAAAAGAACAGTTTTTCTATCGTATCTCAATCAGCATGTTCAGCAGAAGATATGACTGATAAACCGTAAGTGATAGAAAGTCTGTAATTTATGTTAAACATATAATAATTATATTATTGAATTTTTTTTAGATACCTTAAAGTTGATGGTTATCAACGTGTATGTGTTGCACATTGTAATAGAGGCAGTGTGTAAGTATTTATATTAAAATAATATCAATAGAGAGTAATAAATAATGTTAAATGTACAGTTTGCTGGGACATCACTGTTTGCCTGAACCTGAAAATGATGAAGTAGTAAGTGCCTACCAGTTTCAAAGTTTCATGAAAGGATTTTTTAAGGATATGTACATATGTTCTTATGAAATATTGTCTCTCCTTGGAATAGCATTAGGTAACTTTGGTTATTTAAAAAGAAAATCTTAATAGGTATATACCTTTTTAATATTTTCAGTATTTGCTCTTATAATCATTCTTGTATTACGACACATGATAGCAGTATTTATATGGAGTGTATTAATTGGCACAATACTTGCCTTTGCTGGTTTCTCTGCTTATTGTGGGTATGTCAAAAAAAAAATATATAAAATTAGTGACTAGGTGACAACCAATAATAATAATCTTTGACCTTAGTTATATAGCATCACAATTACCTTCAGGATTTGAATATAGAGACGAGGTAGACTCTACAGTGCGTTGTTCAATCACTTTTGGCGTAGCTGCTTTTGTAATTGCTATAATTACACTTGTAATTAGAAAGCGCATACCATTCGTAACACAATTATTCAGAGAAGCTGGGAAATCTATTATAGCAATTCCACTTCTTCTGTTTGAACCTCTTGTGGTAATTATAAGTTTTATCAATTAGATTTTATGTAATTAAACATTTTTCATTTCAAGACTATAATAACTCTAATAATCGTATGGATTTCTTGGTTTTATTTTGCCTTATGGATTGAGAGTTCAGGAACACCAACTGAATCAGGATATGGAAAAGTTACATTCGAACAAAATGATGTTATATACTTTACTTACTGGTATAGTGTATTCATGACAGTATGGATGATTCAGTTTGTTTGTGGTTGCCAAGATATGCTTATCTCTGGAGCTATTTCTGCTTGGTATTTTGCAAGGTAAAAATATCAATTTGATCTCTGATTGATTTTAATAGGAATTATATTTTAGTAACAAGAATAAATTGGGTAAGCCGATTCTTAGAAGTACATACAATATGTTGAAGTACCATTTAGGAACTATTTCTGTAAGTTCGCTTATAATAGCTATACTTCAATTCATAAGACTGGTTATTGCTCTACTCCGACGACCACTTAGAGCTCTCACTTGTCTTCAGTATTATTTGAATTATTTGGAAAGATGGATAAGATATTTTACTAAAAATGCCTGCATTATTACTTGTAAGTTTCAATAAGATATCTTATGTACGTTGTAATTTCTAATAAAACTTCAATTGTAGCTATACATGGTTATGATTTTCGTCAAGCAGGTGCTAGAGCCTTTAATTTAATAATAAACTCTATTACAAAAGTTTTGGCTATTAGTACAGTTGGTGATTATGTTTTGGCTTTAGCAAAACTTCTTGTCGCTGCGGGTGCTACATCTTTGGGATACCTGATGATTCGAGTAAGATACATGTGATTTTATTGTTTATGTATAAATGTTACAAACAGAAAAAATGTTGCTTATATTAAATGATTTTTTTCTTTCCAGAATAAACCAGAATTGGAATATATGTGGACAATAATAATTTTGATGGGTGTAATGGCCTACATTGTTGCCCATTGTTTCTTTAGTGTTTATGCGGTAAGAATAAAAATATTGTAAAGTTAACTGTATTGGTAATAACTTTAAATAAAATTTTAGATTGCCATTGACACAATATTCATTTGCTTCTGTGAAGATTGTGAGGTCAATGATGGAATTAGTCGTCCATATTACATGTCACGTGAACTGATGGAATTTATTCAACGATCTAAGATGTTTTTAGATCCAAAAGGGCAGCAGGGGAATACAACTAATGGAGTTGTTATTCTTGTATAAAAGAATGATCTGTAAACGTTAACTTGAATAATTTAGATGTAATAAAATATTATGATTGTTTGTCATATAGGAACAACAGCTTACGGAAAATATGTACAAATTATTTTGAATTTAATTTATAGATTCTTGGTTTAAAACAGTACAAAACGGCCTAACTTGCACTTTGCCACAATACGATACATTTCTGTTCTAGTTTGTGCCAAAATCTTAAAAGGAATTGACTCAAGATGATTCAAATTTGTTTTGTCCTAATAATTGGCAATCTTTAATATTTTGTTTTTTGAAAGGACAATGAGTACTTATCTTGCAGATAACAATATTATTCTAGATTCAGATATATATTTTGCAGCAGTGGTCCTTATGAATTGATGCTTCCAGTATTTCTAAATAAGATGCCAATCACAAATTGACATAATGCACATTAAAAAAATCCATGGGAGATTGAAATTATTTCCAGCTAAGGAAGATTCTAGTGTGAGTTGCAAAGGAAAGTCTGTAGTAGATCTAATCTTATGGCTACACAGCAATCAGTATCTGAATTGAATTAACAATGACAATAAACTTAAAATTTGATAATTTCACAACAGAATAGTTTTAGCCTATTAATAGATTTAGGAAGTTGTAGGAAGTTGAAATTTCAATTTAATTTAGAAATAGGTTAAGTATGAAAATTAACCTTTCTATTTTTGCATTTATTCTGCAGAGGTGGCGATGGAGTTGAAAAAGGCTGAAATTAATATTTCTTGCTGGTTCTAACAAATTCAATTGCACTTCAAGTAGATTGTTTTTTGAACTAGACTTAAAAAACAATTGTTTGGCATAAACAGTATTAATGTCAATTACAGTCCACAATATTTATTCAAGTATAAGTGAAGTAATTATAGATTAATATGAGTATAGATATTTAAAAACTTTTTCGTGACTGACGAAAAATGTGATATTTTTTATAACGAACTAATAGTTATTAAATTTAAGAAAGATGACACTTCCACTTGATTCAAAAATTTGTACATATTAAAAGTTGTTAATCCATTGCCTAATGTTAATAATGAATAGCTTAATATATAATACGTACTACATTATATAGTACATGTAACTGTTTCCAATTAACAAGGGAGATAAATGTTGAACCTATTTATTTTATTAATATGATATTTAGAAAAACAAGATTTTAATTTAGTTACATAGTGAGGTGTGGTTTGTTACTTAATTGAAAATTACATATTCTGTGATGTATTATAAAAATAATTGAAATTTATGTATTTACTAATTTTTATAGACAAATTCCATTCTGCTAATAGAAGTCTGGCAAACAATATCATTGTATGTAAAATTCTAATTTTATAACACAATTTGTGCCCCATGTTGAGTGCCAAATTTTTATAGTGAGTTATTATGGCCTACAAAATATAATGCTGATAATTCTGTTTTTTCAAATATTAATCGATTGAAATTTTAATTTTTTGTATGTGCAGCTTTATATATATTATAAAAAGCCCTACTGATACAGCAGAAATAAATTTGTCTGTTGACTCTTATTAATAAAACTAAAACATGAATGGGATAAATGTGAAATGGCAACTATGGTGACTCATTATAGAATAGCATAGCTGAAAACAGTCTGAAATTACTTTAACAATTACAAAATATCTACTAAACTTAAATGAAGATTGAAATTAAAAATCTAAAGATTGCTACTTGGGCAAATAGGTTTATTATGCAATGCGATATTCAAAGTTTATGGTCAAACCTAGTTATATTGTTAACGTACTAATTAAGTTGATACAATTTCGTAGGTCTTCCTTAAATCTTTCTTGTTTTATAATTTTATATTATTTATACGAATATAAAATTAAAAATAAATGTTTACAAAATGACTACAACTTTTATTTGAAAATCTTCGTCATACTTATGAAGTTATGGTGAACATTACAACAAAAGTAGAAGTGGTGTGACAAGAATTCTAAATTAGAAAAACTTTAAAAAAATTCATTCATTCACACTGCCTTAGAATGAAATGTGAACATTTTGATACAGGATTGAAATAATCTATTTCCCTTAGGATTTTGCTAGGTTAGGTCAAATAAGCGATTTTTTTAGTTTAAACTTCATAATGTGACTTACATAATTTCTTCACGTTGTTTCAAAGTTCTCATCAATAACTCATCAACGGTAACATATTTTGTTTTGCTGTCTGTAGCAACATGCTCAACATTGAGGAACCAGCAGTAGGAGACACCAGCCTATCTACTCATTCATACATCATGCTTGATCAAATCTTGATCTATAGATGTCTATCAGTAGGAGTTGCCAGTCACCATTGCATTTAAAGATATCAAAATGGCACCAAAGGCTTTTGTTCTACTTAAGGATACGTCTACAGAACCAGTGAAACAAGTTCTATCTTTCCAGATCTCGCCACTACAGGTCACGAAAAATCGGCTCAAATTCGATATTAAGAATTCTTTTCTTGATAACAGAATGAAGTAAACAAGTCGCGTTTGTGAATTTGTAAACAAGAGACTGTCATATGTTTTTTCCATGCAAAGGTTTTTGTATGAAAAAGAAAAGATGATCACCCATTCTGGCCATTTACAACAAAATTTGAATAAAAGGATGTGTCAGCCTCCAAACAAGATTGATGGTGTGGTTTCAATTCTCTTGTGTGTTTCATCCCAGACCAACATTAAGCGAGAGGTGTTTTTCCATATCCATCAAGATGGAACTTCTTGTCATGAATGGTATTTAATGATTTAACATATAAGCTGGGTTTGGACAATCTTTGACTATTTTTTCATTAAAATTTTTGAAAAATAAAATATTTAGTATCTTTGAACCATTGCAGTTTCTTTCTTTCATCAGATACCTTGAAGTAGGAGCTAGAAACAATGGCCAACTTGATTGTCAAATTTCTAGAAAACCAGAGATACTTGATAATTTTAAAGCAATTGAAAATAGATAGTATGGTAAAATGGTGTCTACTGATAGCATTTGAGGCTTTGAACACAAATCTCAAGAAAAAATTGGAAAAATCAATGATCTATAATGGCTCACTGCTCCATTGTTTATTGGTGATTAAGACCGTTGATATATGTCAATCAACGTTAAGACATAGAACCTAAAAATGTGAGTGGCAGATGTATAGGGTATTTCGTAAGCAATTTTGTCATTTTGAACTTTTTTGAACAAAAACCGGTGCAACCCATAAATGCTCTACCTATTGCAAAATAACATCTTAAGGCACATTGAGATCATTTTGAAACCCAAGAAATTATTCCTTTTGATTTGAGCTACAACTTTACTGCAGCTAAACAAAATATCTCGGATCTTACCATTCACCAGTTATGGATGAAAAACCTCGAAACAATATGAAGAAATTATGTTTATGTAACTCACATTGCAACCTTTGAACTCAGAAAGAACGCTAACAAAATAAATTTAATAAACATGTGCATTATTAGTAAAGCTCAGATTTATATGCAAAGAATCATGTCGGAAATAGGTGCATTTGATTTCACATCAATAACGTGTTTTTGAATTTATTTAAATTCCTGCGTCCCACAATATTGTCAGGGGAGATTTTGTTAATAGATTAGTTTTAATAAAAAACAAAACAGTACATTATGCAAAACGTCAAAAAGAATCAACAATATCATTAAAATTAGGTCATTAAATTTTATATTAATACAAATAACAAATGAATATTAACATTTGCTTTGTAAAACTTTTAATCTTGTACCTATAAACATTAAATTAAATGCTGGAACAATTTACCATTGATTGTTGCACAAAAAACTAAGCGATCATAAAATTCTCTTTACTAGGTGTATAGCACTACAGCAATTGATAATTTACCAATTTGTTTTTTGTTAAAATGAAAGTTTACTACCCGCCCAATCAATTTATTAACAAAATTTCCCTTGAAAACATAGGAAACAGGAATTTCAATAAACTCAAAAGCACCTGCTATTTCCCTACGGTAGGAAATCAAATGCACTTCTATGATTTTCATGTGTTTGATGTCATGGCACACTACAATGTAAATAGTTTCTACTTTATAATTTGGTAAACTGAAAGAATAACTATGTCAAACCATATATCACTGAAAAGCATTTAAAATCTGCTAGTCAGTGACGTGAAAATCAAGTAGAAGTTCCATTAAAAAAACTTTGTGCTGCCAAAGTAAAACAAAAAACAATTGCGAAAATGATTTTTTGTGTTTGAGAGTCAATTCTATAAAACCCCCTTTTCGCTGTTCATTTTCTATTTTTGCGTGTTCTTGAGATGTCTAATTCTGAAGAAAATCAGATAATTTCGTTTTTGAGCAAATATCTAGCAAGCCATGAACTCATGTGAAACTACAAAAACATCAGTAAATTGGTCTCCAAAGTAACGAATTTTTTTCTAATTTAACTGATTTTGTATCTCTTACAATTACTGAGATCCAATGGTGAACCACGACTGTATACAGTCTTCAGTTTTCACTTGGGAAGGAATTCGCTAACTTAAGTGGTAAGAGCATTTGGCCTGACCCTAGGAACATCTAATCAAGCATTTTCTGTATTAGTGTTATTTTCAAGAGCCAAGTTTTTACTAGATGCGATTGTGTCAAATATCTACTGTCCAAAGCAAACAAAAATCTGGCAATCTGCTTACTGACCTGTCTACGTTTACTTCATAGAGATTTATTATGACTTTTGACAATATTCTACAGATCTTAAATTTATGTTAGTTCAGATCAAGTTTTAGCAAAAAAAAATACTATTGCTGTGTAATTAACCACAACACTCACCAAATAACTTATGATAACCACCAAGTGGTAGCGCTTTTGGAGCTACTTACTTAACATATATTCAGTGACCATCGTGAAACTAACAGGTAAAGGTATTTAAAAATAAACTTTTAGTACTTACTAACATATTTATTATGTGCACACACAGATGCATACATGGTGGACAACTATTACTAACGACAAGACCAGCTTGACATCAATAAATAGCGTCTAAACAACCAATAATATATGCACACGAAAACAAATAAATAACCGTTATGTATAAATATCTATCTTCAAATTACTATTTACAATCACAAAATTATGGTAACCTTTAAAAAATAAATTAATTAATAAAATTACATTTACTATATTATATACAAGACAAAATCGTTTGGGTTACCTTTCAATTAAAAAAAACAAGAGGATTTGCAAGATAAAATTGTGCGATTAAAAGTAAAATTAGTATATCATGTACTTCCTTTTTGTGATTGTTAATAGATATAATTTGTGCATAGCACATACTATTGAAAGTGCACATAAACACTTATCTTCAAAATAGAAAGAAGATATTAATATCAACACCTCAGATACACAATTTCTTTTTCTAATAAACAGAGCATTCTTATTGAAAGATGGGATTTTACTTTTTGCAGAAATATTTATGTCAAAGTGCAATAAACGCCCTGTACATAATACTTAAAAGGTTATTATTAACATTTATTGCAAGAGAAATTAGGGTAGATGTAAAGCCATGATGTTTTTGTTTACCTAATAATACCAAGATTCTAAATTCTACAATTTTTTAATATTTACATTTACATTTCTATTGCACCTCTAATATTAGTTAATAATAATTACAGTTGCACAATAAAATCGTTTCATATATATATAAATAATTTATCTGTAATATTATTAATTTTAGTATCAAATTAATAAATATAATAAGTAGACAGCGGTAAAAAATTCCTACAATATTATCTAGACCAATGCAATACGATCAAAAATCCACAAAACTTAGTCTTTTCAAAACACAAATTGGTACTTTTTTTATTATTAATCAGTCTTTAACATCGCTTATAGATTTAATAATTAAACAGTAACTTAGATTGTCCTACATCATTTTGTGGAGTTTTGCTATTGCATTACTACAATCAGTTCGTATTGCACTTTCAAATGTTTTGGTTCTTTTTGTTGTTCAAAACATTTGAAATTATTTTTTTACGTATCTTCGTGTAATCTGCACCAATTTTGATTAAATATACAAAAGTTAATAAGAAGTAATTGAATATAAAATGTTAAAAATGAAAAATAACTATTTCGAGTGTTTTTTTGCTTCCTATGGAAGACATGTAGATATATTTGTTTTAAAAATCTGCAATTAATATTACATGATTATATTATAATTATAATTATTATTCTTGTAATACTATTGGCTATGTGATGTAATCTGTTATTAATACTAATTCTTTTATTAACTATAAAATAAAATTAACAAAGCAATTTTAAAATTAAAATCCCAACACATTTATGAATTAAGATTAAAAAAAAAACGAAAGTAATCAAGACATGGAATAGTTTTTACATTGAATGAAAACCGACCAGCGGATGTTACTACAAAAAACATATTGTGATTTAGGAAATGGAATAGAAAAATGGAAAAGTTTTATATATTTGGAAAAGTCCATAATATATTGAGCAAATACCACATTGTAAGATGACCACCTTCATAAAATATTGTATTGTTAGAAAGGTGGCAATCTTAATTTTAATAATTCACACTTATCAAGATACAAATAGAAAAAAAATCTACATACAAATGCACACATTAACACTGATTTATTTAAATATCATTTAAATTGTCTACCTTTGGTTATGTGCACACATAAAATCCATTCGAAAGGTTTCTTGTTTCCTAACACCATTAAAATGGATCACAGCTCACCTTTGGATATTTAACATGCAAAGTAAAAAATAAAATTAAAAATAAAAACAAAAAACGAAAAAACATCATCCTTATAAACTAATTTTGTTCTTTGGTAAATTCTACATACATTAGGTTGAGCTGGTATTCTCCTTAAATTATGTAGGAGTGTATGTGCATTTTCTTAGAATTATCTGAAACATTATTCTTTCACCTTAACAATGACAACAAAAGAATTTATTTTCTGTACCAAGTTATTTTACGATTTACTTAAATTTGAAACTTGAAGTAAATATAAATTGCACCTATGCAATTTACATCAATTACACAATCAAAAAGTCAAGAAACAGAGAATATAAGACCAACATTATTAACTATATAATGAACACAATAATGATGTTATTGATTATTTTAGTGGTGCAAATTGCATACATGGAATTTATTCGTAACTCAAGCTGTAAGTTTAATATCAATCACAGAAACACTTATTACAGAAATATGAAACAAGAGCTAGCGCACATCTAGAAAAATCAAATATAAATTAAAATATCATTCATTCAATTTTCTAACTTTGGTTATAGATTAAAAAAAAACAAAAAATATATATAAATAGAGCAATCAAAATTAAAAACATCTAAATTTAGTTAGAAAAAAAAGATAGTAATTATTTTGAACGATTTGAACTTTGGTTAAAAAATGGTAGTCAACAAAAGCTACAACATTTTGAAGCTTGACCCAGATGCGTTGCACAAATTCCTGTGAGTTCTGTGCAAACATTATTTAATTGTACAACTGTAGCCATTTTTCTATCCTTACCCTGTTTCATACCCATATTTTGATTAATATCACTTTCACTTCCTATACTGTTCCTAATCACACTGGCAGCTCTTTGTCTATTACGTAGGATCACATCAGAATTTTGGTTAATTTTATCACGCACGAGTGAGCCACACGATTGAGCTTTATATAAACGATTCCTATTAAATATTCCAGGTAATGGTATGTATAATTTTTTGTGCACTTGGAAATATTTTCCAAAAAGTCGCATTTTCTTCGTTGGTACCCTCTCGACTATTTTGTTACAATTTTCTTTCTCTTCTTTACTTATTTTATCCAAGTTTTTTTGTGGTTCGGCAGGGTTGGTTAAACTTTTAAAACTGGAATCTTTTCTAGATATATGCGATACTTTTTCTTCTTTTGCTACTTTTTCTTCTTGTTTCTTACCACTCATGTTAAGACCCTGTAAGTTAAGATAATAAACATAAATCAACTGTTTAGAAAAGTAACAATAACATGCTTTAGTACTTTAGTATCAAGATCGTAATACAGTAAAGTCTCCAATAATATGTAATAGTTATGAATCAACTTATAAATCTCTGTAATTAACAACAAATTAATAGGAAGAAGAGATCTGTCTGTGTATTAGAGGGTTCAGTTAAAAGAGGTCATTTAGCACATCTTAGTAACAGTAAAACTTTGGTTCTACAAAAGTTGTCTGCTTATAGCGAGTATCTGTAATAGGAGGTTTTACTGTACACAAGTAAATACTTTAAAAATTCTTAGCTTAACTGAATAGTCTGTGATAATCTAGAAGATATAAGTAATGCTTCAACCTAAAGGCATTTACGAAAATTGAACCAGGTGAATTTTTGTAAAACCTAACCTATTATTCGTTCTCACGAGCTTGATAGTAATAAAAATGAATCAATAAAAATTGAGTTTACACAAGATCTTTAGTACAATTAATTTTCTAGGTTTAAGGTTAGGTTTTTGATATATCTGGAATTTCTTACATATAAATCAACGTCTTGAGAACAAGCCTACAATTTGATCAATCAGCATGTTGATCGCATGATAAAAAATTATGTTTTTTAATTTTACTATCAAGCTTGAGTGAATGAATAATAACTATCATTTGCTCCAAACCAGCACTTACATCATAATCATAAATACATTACTTTTGATTTAGAAGAGATAATAAAGCATTGGATTTACCTATAGCTGACTTAATTACAATTTTCCGAGTACCAGGTCATTAAATAAGAAATTTTATTATATTGATTTCTTGAACATCTCATATCAAAATATGCGGTACATGAATAACTTTTCGTACAAAGATTTATTATTAAGTTAACATAAATGAGATCAACTAGTAAGTTTACTGAGAAATTAAATAAATGCAGATCTAACATAAGAAACTCATCTCTAACCTACATTTATGAAACAATTGTCTCTGTTTTAACTTTTGAACTCTTAAGGCAAAAAATGAAAAATAATTAATTACTGAAATTAAATAATTCATAATTCGCAAACAACTAGTTACCACATGTATACCTCTATAACAGTAAAAAAACTTCTGACTTAATAAAACAGTTTGAATTATTAAACGCAGCTCACAAGGATTATTCAATAGTAGCATTTTGATGTCATTAATTCATTATGAGAACGCAGTTGTTTAAAACCACTAGAGTTCTAGTTTGTGGCCAAAATACGATTTAAGATTAAATATGCAATCTAAATATACTGCAAGTACACAAGTACACTTCTTTCTGCAGACAAGGCAATATCAAACCATAATTTTGTTTAAAAGTTTTTTAAAATCTCTTTCTGATGGTTACTAATCCAATTATGACTGGGTACATTTTAAAAAATTTAAATAACCCCTTTAACTTGAAAATTATACATAGTAGAGAAATTCTTAATATAAATATTACTGTGTACTCCGATAATAATCCCACATAAATCCAAGGAAAGAGTAAATATGGCGGAAATAGTAGTGAACAATAGATCAAACAGCATTGCCAAAGTTAGCAATAAATCTCCAGATGTAATGGTTTTCAACTGTTTCTGATGACTTTGCTCACAGTTATTACAACAATGTTCTTCACTATCCTACTAATTTTTTAATTCCCAACAAATGTCGCTTACTATGAAAATTACCAATACATAAATTGGTAAAGGCTAGGAAGATATGGTGTGTAATTTGAGCATGTGAATTTTGACATTTACCAATTTATTAACTGAAAATGTGTTTTCTTAAACAACTACATATACTTAGATTGTGAGGTTATATTGATTTGTATTAATGGTTAAATAAAAAAGTTAATTTCTGGACGTTCTGTATTAACCATTCAAAAATTCAGTTTGGTTGTATACTGGGTATGCACTAAGCACACCACTTCTTACTGGTGTGCTTGGTGTGTAATGAGAAGAGGTATGTCAAAATTTGTCTGCATAAGGTTTTCGATTGCACTTATTGACATGTTCATGATTTTGACGGCCATCTTGGGATTTATACATGAAACACATTCAGGAAAGTTTAGCACACCAGGTGTGTTTTCGGTGACACACCAATGGTAATTTGTGTAATTTCTGAATGAAACCTTGTATATTTTGTTGCTTTAATTACTGAATTAAGAAGATCTAATATATCATTGGACATCCTACAACTTGTTTCATTAGGTGCATTCACGGGTGCTCAGCAACTTACTTCAATGGAAATTTTGCCAGTACAGTAAAACTTGCTAAAACGGAAACTGGTGGGACTATGCAAAATTTCCACTTAATGCAGGTTTCTGCTTTGTTAGGTTTAATTAAAAAACAGACATTTGCATTAAAATACCACGAAACGTTTTCAACGACCAAACTCGAACTACCCTGTATTTAGTAGTTATAATATAAGTTTCAGAAAAGAAATTCCAAAGTCAAAGCAATTTTTCTGGGAACAATCATTGTCAGGTAATTAGGACTTCCCTTGGCTTAAATAATTTCCACTAAGATTGAAAATAATCCTCCTTAAGAGTGTTCGGAATAGTTGGGGGATTACAGATTTCTAGGTATAATTAAGTAATCTGCATTTTAACTGTACATTAACAGATTTAAATTCATAATTTTGTGAACAATTTACGTACTGGTTTCTGGGTAAAACATTTTAGGTGTTTAGAACCTTCTTCCACTTCAACAATTTCCAATAATTGATAATAATTCTCCTTAAAAAGTTTTTTGAAGAGACGATGAAGTACAAATTTCTAGATAAAGATCTTAAGTTATGTGCATTCCGCATTAACAGATTTAAATTCATAATTTTGTGCACATTGTGACTATAATTTAGACTCTGCTTCCGCGTTATCAAGATTTCCACTTTCGTATGATATAAATGTATACATTCTGGCGGGATCACAAAACAATTCTGTTTTTTGGAGGTTTCCATTTTATACAGGTTTTATTGTAACACATGGGCTGAAAAGTCCCAGGCCTAACAAATAGATGGCGCTAGTTCTATTGCATTCACCGCTTTTTCAGTTAGTACTAACCTTCAAAAGACAGCTGTTAAAGTTTCATGATATTCTATTCATTATTTTGTGAGTTATTGTGCTAAGAGTGACGCTACTTTTGTTATTTTCAAAACAATGGATCAAAAACAATTTCGTGTTTTAATTTTACACTGCTTCTTGATGGGAAAAAATACCGTTCAAGCGAAGCAATGGCTTGAAAAGTGTTATGGGGACTCCGCTCCATCAGAAACAACAATAAAATAATAAAAACGTTGGTTTGCTGACTTCAAACGTGGTCGTAGAGACACCGATGATGCAGAACGCAGTGGACGTCCAAATGAGGCGGTAACACCAGAAAACATCAAAAAAATCTACAAAATCATTTTGAATGATCGAAAAGTGAAGTTGCATGAGTTAGCTGACATTGTAAAGATATCAAAAGAACGTGTTGGCTTTATATTGCATGAGCATTTGACTATGAGAAAGCTCTGCTCAAAGTGGGTGCCGCGTTTGCTCACTGTTCACCAAAAACAAGAACGGGTTGATGTTTCTGAGCAGTGTTTGGCCATGTTTAAACGTAACAAACCGGAATTTTTGCGTCGATATGTGACAATGGATGAAACATGGATCCATCACTTCACTTCGGAATCAAAACGATCGTCATCTGAGTGGACAGCAACTGGTGAATCTCGTCCAAAGCGACCGAAAGCACAACAATCGGCTGGAAAGGTTATGGCCTCGGTATTTTGGGATGTGCGTGGTGTAATATTCATCGACTATCTTGAGAAGGGAAATACCATCAACAGTGAATATTATATAGCGTTATTGGAGCGCTTGAAGGCCGAAATTGCAAAGAAACGACCGCATATGGCAAAGAAAAAAATTTTGTTAAAGCAGCGCTGGAATGATTGCGTTGTTCTTGATGGAAATTACGTTGATGAATAAAGCTAATTTTGAACAAAAAAAACCGTGTTTTCTTGTTAGGCCTGGGACTTTTCAGCCCATGTGTTATTACGTAAAATTTCAGCAGAGAATAATTAATTCCCTGAATGAGTCTGCTATTGCAGTTGCTATAATTATAAACTGTGATATACTGTTTTAATTGTTCATTCCTGATCTAGACATTGAGTAAAATCCTCAACAGTTTTTTTGCAGCAGTATGTCAGCTTGTCCATTCAGGGAATCTGCTAAGTTAGCATCTCAGATGCTGAGTGTCCCTAAATGCATCCATAATTTCAACAGAAAAAATGTCTGTATTACTTATAACAGTAAAACAAGAAATTGCCAAGTTTACCATTCAGTTTTCAGTAATGAATTTATTTGTCTTGAAGAATTAAGACATTGCACTACCAACTACCAAGATAACCTATAAATATATTGAAAATAGGACACACTGTACATCTACACTAAATAGAACTCATCCAACATGTGATTATTTGGTGGGTAAACAAAGTACATAACCCCACATTCTTACTGTTTTTCATACGATGTGTTGTTTTAACTTCTTACTTTTAAGAAAATCATAATTTTAAAGTGCATTAAATTATTCTTCACTTGTCAAGACTTAGGTATATATTTTGTTATATGGAATTGTACAATAAAAACTTTTTGTTTACCCCCCACATACGTCATATGGATCAACGTTATTAGAATAATTATAAAAGTTAGGTAATAGATCAGTTGTATAATGTTTGCCTATGACCTGCATTTGTTTCACCACAATTGGATCAATCTAATATTCTTATCTGAGATTAGTTAAATATGATTTTTGTGCATAAAACAAATGCATAATCTAAAATGTTCACATCAACATATCCTCAAATAACAATTAGTAGAAATAAACAAAACACAGGTTATCTAGCTGATCCCTTATAATAGCAAGATCACTTTAATCTGATTTAAATTGGTCTAACAAAGCATATTTTCTATTTTGAATTAATTCGAATCAATCCAAATGACTAAATTGACAAACTGAATGCAGCTAGTAATGTACCTACAAGTGCTGGTAGTTTAAATGGCATAATTTTAAAGTAATACAGTTATAGAATGTCTGTTTGTCTTTTAAACATGTGTGTACATCTCATGTAAAACACTATGCATGCTTTGCGTATAATTGAGGTTAATAGTATTAGCAATTTAGCTGCTCAAGATATAACATACACAACATGCGCATTAACTTGCCAATTTACAATACTGGTACATACAGCAGGTTGTACTAACCAACTAAATTTAATCAAGATTCAACTTCGTGGAAACAATTATTGTAACAATTGCTGCTATGCAGTTGAACTTCAAAGTTTGAACTTAGATAGTACAACCCACCCATAGTGTGATAAATCAAGAATTCTAAACTAAATTCCTTCATGGAGTTCATTCACGCGACATTTTTGAATCAGCGTTGGTGGGTAAATAAAGATTTGTACGTTGATTTCTACCATACAAATTAATGGAAAATACAACAAAATATTTAGATAAGTCTGAGATAATCTAAAGATAATTTAAAGTATTTTAAATTATAAATTTCTTAAAACTAACAAGTTATAACAACACACCTTATGGTTAGGTGTAAGGTTATGTACCTTGTTTACCCACCAAAATGAAATAGACAACCACGACATATTCTTGGTAAATGGAGACAGTGGCAACTTCTGCTACTAAAGATAATGTTTATAGAATAACACTGATGGTATCAAAGTTGCTTTTTTACTGACCTTTACGATTACTGTCCAAATAGATTTGAAATAAACTGTATGTAGAAGGAAAAAGTAGTTTGGACATTTTATTAATCAATTATTCTCTGTATGCAAATATACACTAAAACAGTATTTTAAAAAAGCAAGCTGTGTATGTATAACCTGCTGAGAGCAATTTGTGCCAAAATATGTTTTGGCAAATCAACCTGGCAGTAGCAACAAAAGGTTTGTTTGTTTACTATGCACTAGTGAACACCATAAAACAAGATTGTAGTGTAGTGTAGTATTGATATAGTATGCACTACTACACAACACCAGATAATTTACACATGCCATTGGGTGAGTGTAGAAAAAACTTTACAAACAAGGATAGTAATTACATCATTGCAGACAATGAGTTTATGAACACAGTGTAACCTTGCATTTCTTACACCATACAATAACCACCACAGTATTTCTGCACATACTGCATACAAACAAACAAACCCAAGAAGGTTAGACAATAAATAGTAAGATAGCTAGCCACAAAGTGGATGTCACTCATTCCTTTTTAAAATCATGACTACAATTCAGTCTGGTAAAATAGTGTAAAATCAAGTATAACTTTGAGGCAATTTGATGATTGTCAACCTATCAATTCTTAGGCCTAGCTTGAACCTAGCACAGCAAGCCTGGCACAAGAAAAAAGTTATTACAGGTGGACACAATTATTCCTAGTCTGTCTCATCTGCTGCAACAATTGTAATTGGTTACAGTAACCTTTTCCTCGACTAGGCTGTGCTAGGTTCAATGTGCGCCAAGACTTATTGTAGCCATTAAATAAAAGGTATACCAACTAAACTGAATTATTTTATCGTTTAATACCAATTTACTACTATTAGTACAAGGAAGAATGACTTAAAAAGCAAATTTAAATCAAAGTGCAATTTGAGGTTAACTACTACATGCTAATCATAGCACAAACGAACCGCTCTAGAAACCAGCATGTTCGAATGGGCTCGAATAAATTCTTGAAAAATGCATCACTTAAACGTCACTTCTAGGTACCCGAAAGAGACTGTTGTGGAAAAATGTGTCATTTCTATGTCAACCAGGACCAGAACCACTACCAAAAGAAATGTGTATTTTAATAATTAATACAATGATTACCATTCTTGTAGATTTTATGTTATTTAAATGATAAACAGAATGTTCGATTATGAAATATTTTTTCATTTAATTATTACTATGTGCTGATGTAAGCACAAGCTTAGAGCAAATGAAATATCATTTTTATAGGTTAAGTTTCCAACAGAAGCAAAAGACTTCTCTTCTATTTACTTGAAAATGAATATCAGAGATCTACAGCATGTTTGTATAGTCAAACATGAAACGGTTAAACTTAAGTGTTTTATGAATCAGCGTGGCATAGCATCTCATAATATTAAAATATGATAATTACTAGTTAGGTACCATACCTGTAATATTCTAGCACCAAGTCCTTTAACTTTTGGAGTGACACTTGTCCCTTGTGTAGCAGTTATGGTTGTAGAAATAATAACAGAATGCGACGTATCTTCTTGTACTTCTGTAATTCTATTTAGAGATTGACTTTCACGTAATCGCGTTTCACCCGTTCTTCTTCTTCCTGCTTTATGTCGTCTTCCAAGCATGATACCAGAATTTCCAGTGTTCTTGCGACCAGTATTATTATTATTGTTGTTGTTTGTGTTATTAGTCTTATTTGAATCTTGAGTGGTTTGAACATTGTTTTGTGTAATAATGGCAGTAGTTCCTATCCGGCCGTTTTTGGCACCTGTACCAGCTCCTGTGCCAGGTTCTTGAGAATCGCTACTATCATCATGAGAATCACGACGTCCTTTTGTGGGTTTATCTGAATTATTTAACTTGTGTGCACGCTTTTTCCTGCTTTCACTATCATCATCGCTAGCATCTGAAGAACTACATGAAGCTGTGCGATTTTTATGAAATTTAGATCTCCTCTGTTCGTACGATGTTCGTTTTTGATTACGACTAACAAATTGTCGTGTTGATGAATGAGAATTAGTATCAGGACCATCTCCTTCTTCAAAGATTTCATTAAGTTGTAATGGAGAATTGATAACAGCAGATGTGCGCGTTGGTGAAGGCATAGTTTTATATTTAGGAATTACTGGAGTTGAATAAGGAGTAGTAGTAAGAACAGGAATGGAAATAGTAGAAGATTCTGTTATAATGTTTGTTGTAACTGCATTCGAGTTAGGTTTCATGTCATTTATAAGTTTGGTTTGGACGGGTGAAGTTGTTTCGGGAATACTTGCACTTTTGCCCATTCGCTTCTTATTGGTAGTATCTACAGATTTAGGTCTGTCTTCACTAAGATTTCTCAAAATATTCATTTTTGGAACCATGTCTCGTTTAGGTAAATTAGTGAGATCTGGTTTCCGTCTTTCTGATTCTGTTAATCTTTCTTGAAGGGCAAGATTTAAACGACCTTCAGATCTAGAACCTCTTCTATTTAGGGAATTGTGAGGTGGAGCCAATTCTTCACGACCTGAGCAACTCGATATATCTTCTTCTTCTTCATCTTCTTGTACTATACTACATTTACGAGATCTCTGAAATTAGATATGATTGTTTTGGATTTCATGATTTAAGAAATATATAAATGAATGTTTTACCTGCGGCAAATCTCCCGGAGTTCGAGGAACAGTTAATAAACATGGCATAGGTCCAGTACTGTTTAAATCTCTCATAGGTGCAGGAGAACCTTGTACCACAGCTAGATGTTCAGGCCTTTTACCTTTATTTGCTTGTTCTTGTCGTTTGGATTTTAATTTTCTTTCAGCTAGTAGATAATATGTGGCTGTTATGTGATTGTAGGCATTCTTTTCTATACTCCTGTAATTTAAAACAATTACATACCATCGCATAATTCAACATTTAAATTTGAATTTTCAAAATAATACATTTACAATGATAGAAAACAAATCAGAATGTAAAATGAGTTTGAAAGAAGTGACACGAATTTGCGTTAATATGGTGGTGCTTTGAATGTCAACGTGAAGAAATGTACTATATAAGATAAAAACGAAAATAATAACAATAAATGAAATGCCTACTCAATTTTGATACCATTAGTTAGTTCATTTTAAATAATCTTTAAAAAAAAATACTCACTCTTGAATTTCTTCTTTTGTCGCAATATTTCCATTTACAATTTTCTGTACTATCAAATTATGATCTTCATCAGATAATTGTTCCCTTGAAACGAGCGGTACAATATCAGCTGATTGATCATCTTTATGTTGTGCTAACCAAGGATGTGCAGCAATTTGAGTAAGCGTTGCTCGTTTTTCAGGGTCGCGAACTAACATCCGCGCAATCAGACTAAAAAAATTTTATAATTAGGTTACTTAACGTGAATAGAAATAGTAATAATAATAATAAACTTACTCTCTGCAGTCTTTTGAAACATGTGAAGGAACAGTATATTTGCAGTCCATAATCATAGTAAGAGTCTCAGAATCGTTTGCTTCTTGGAAAGGTGCTTGGCCACACACCAGCATGTACAATATAACACCGAGAGACCATACATCAACTGCGGGTGCATCGTACGAATCTCCCAGCAAGATTTCGGGTGCAGAATAAGCGAGACTCCCACACGACGTTTCTAATTTTTGCCCAGGAAAGAATTTATTACTAAATCCGAAATCTGTTAGTTTTACAACACCTAATTTCTCAAAGAAAACAACATTCTCTGGCTTGAGATCTCTGTGGACTACATGTAGTCTATGGCAGTAAGATATTGCTTTAACTATTTGGCGAAAATATTCACGAGCCAATTGTTCGGAGAGGCCTGCATCGTGACGCATTATGTAATCGTATAGGTCTCCTCCATCTCCTAATTCTAGGATTAAGTATAATTTTGTAGCTGTGTCGATTACTTCGTATAGTCGAACAACGTTGGGATGTTGAACTAATTTCATGCAACGAACCTGAAAAAGGTAAAATCTCATTGGTATAATATTATAAAAGGAAAATGCAGTCCTTCAAATTACAATAAGAGATCTGGGAAATAAAGAGTTTCCTATTTTGTAGTAAAGAAGAAAAATAGCGAGTACCGATTATGCGTGGGTTACAGGAAATTAAATCCTGTCACTATCAAAGATCATTATACTTCGCCATGAATAGATGACAAATGGAGCAATTGAACGAATATGGAGTATTAGTAATTTAACTTTGTGGATTTTTGCAATTAAGTTGTTGCGCATAAATTAAATTATAATAATTAACAAAATGTGAATTTCCTATAAAGTTCTACATAAATAGGTCACAAACTTATCAATTCCCTCTTGTATATCTATAATGAAATTCATGAATCTCAATTAATTATCGTCGCAGTTTATAATCTTGTAATATACTGACTGGTTTCATCATCAAATAAAAGTACCTACGTACAATTTTGTTAATCTATTGGTACATTTCTATCAAAGTTAATTTTGTTGTTTCTTAGATTTCTTTTCCTCTTATTATTCTGATTAGATTATATCAAAAAACAACCTCAAGTAACCTAAAGTTACCAGCGTAGCGTGTCCATCGACATATTAATTTTCGCAGGTTGATTGACCTAATGGCAGGTGTTTTAGAAATAATGTTTTTACAAATTTCTATTGCAGAGCGATTGTTTTTGTATTGTTTTAAATATTTATGTACAACTTTTGATGTTCTAAATTGTTACGTCATTTTATAATTTTTATTTGACTGATTAAGATTGCCATAAGACAATATGTAGGTAAATATCAACAAACAGCATCATCATCAATGTGAGGTTAGTTTACGTTTTTATTTTTAATATTCCATTTATAAGATTTTCAAGTAAAAATCTGTTGCTATTGATTTTGCCAGAAAAGAAAACTTGTTTTCAATAATAAATAATGAAAAATAACACGGCATGCAAAATGCGTTTCATTATAAACGTATCTAGATCTCGACATGATAACATAACTTCCTAACAGTATACGTTTCATAAATATTTTAATCTGTTCGACTTTTATAAACGGCAGTTCAGAAATTCTTATGTGAAATTATGTAAGCGATTATTACTTCATTCACTTTTAATCTGTATCATTTAGAACATTATATTATTTATCTCTTCATTGTATGCAGATGTTACAACGAGCAGATTAAACTAAAAATGTTTTGTAACAGCATTTAGCATAAAGAGTATTGTTAATAAAACGAAATAAATTTTAATTCATTGAATTGAAAATGCGAGGCATGAACGAAAAGTTCAAAATCAAAGAATAAAAAAATATTCGCCATAAATGCGAGCTAACAAGATGTTTCAGTCAAAAAGTGAAATTATAATTGGCATTTTTAGACCCCCCTTATGAAAATCGCGTATAATTAGAACTTCTAGATTTTTCGAATGTCACGTCAGAAGGAGTGTTTTGTGGTGTTACTTATGTTAGTTGTCGGATACTGCGGTAACGAAATCGGTGTTCGAATTTTATGTCTTTCGCTAGAAATCTAGTCTTTGTTTGGGATTTTAATTTGCCATTCCGTGAGTAGGAAGCAGTTTTTAATTGAAAAAGCTTTCTAAAGAAGATGATTCCCTTTGCATAAACTAGCTATAGTACTGGAAAAATCTAATTTCTCACAGGTGTTGTTTCTATGTATATCATAACCAATGTAAGTAAATTTAACTTGTCGACTTGAATTAGTGGAATTCATATAAAAGGCCCGACGTAGATATGAATTTGGTTCTAAACAAATATTAAAAAGGTCATCGGAAGATATTAAGAATCAAAGCAAATTCAAAGATAAAAGCAGAAAGAGAAAAAGAAGAAGAAAAGGAAAAAAGAAAAAGAAGAAGGAAAAAGAACTGCCCTTTAATTTTCTGTACGATCATTGGTTGCTGAAATATCAATGATTAAAGACAAAAGGATCCTTTTCCATTAAAAGTCTGATATCTCGGTGAAAAATGGTCGTTATCTAGGTTTAAAAAAAAGGAAATTGAAGCTGAATAAACAAGCTATCCGGTACATGCAATGGTTTAGCTGAAAGAAATTCTTCAGAGTCCGTGGACCCAAAAAAACAAAAAATCTGCAAAAGGTTTTTTGCGCGCTATTTCTTAGGATTGCGTGATAACCATAGCTCCTAAAAATTTTTGACTAAAAGATCTGAAAACTAGAATCTTAAAGCTTCAAAATGCTTTTTTTTAAAATCTCGAGCGTTTCACTGAAATACAGAATTTCTAAAATCACTAAAAAATTTGGGAAATTTTCTTGTTCCTTTAATTTTTTCCATTAGTGTATATAATGAGTACTCCACACCTGCCATCATCCAAGAAGGTGTGAAACATGACGATGCATGTTACCCTTGATATTCAATATAACTCTTTCAGGAATTGCAAAGATTACTCAAACCCAAACTCTTTCTACTGTGTTCGACATAAGAAATGCTGGTCCCGAATGTCACCGATCTTTTACATTAAACATTTTCTCGACAATCTCCTGTTGTTCGGGAAAATTCACAGATTTTTAGCTTTCTCTAAATTAATTTACATCTTGGGTAGCTCGGACCAAACCGTTTTAGTTTTCTTTACAACTCACTTCTCAGCAAGCTTGGCATGCTCGAGTCAATGTTACATCAAAACTGGAGAGAGAAGCTTAATGGAAAGGAACGATACTAACTATATGCTAGCTATAAGATAAACAAAACCATGTCCGAAACAATTGAGCACGTATTGCAACTCGATACTTCACTGACCAAGAACGTACAAGACGTTGCACTGCTGCTGACTTATCACAAGTGATATACTAAAATCATTAGAATGGATTTGAGTTGGTCATGTGAGGAAAATGAGCGACAACATATAAGCAAAGTGAATCTTAGAATGTAAGCTGAGGATGAATGCATACAAAAGTACCTACGAACTCCTAATTATGATTTGATGATTTGGAACAAAATACTGAGAGAATGGATTCAGATGTCAAGTAACAGTGAAGGTTTCCAAACAATTTTGGTATTTATGTAATGAATACATACAGCAAAATGGATGTTGGGAATTCCGAATGGTTTCAGAAATTTTAAAAATTGAAATTTCTTGGTTGGAAAAAATTTGAAAATTGGCAAACAAAAGACCAAGTCAAAAATTCTATCTCAGTTCGAAGTTAGTAATATGAGTTACTTTAACCATAACTCGTGAATGTTACGACTGCTGTTTTGCTGTCCGAGGCTACGTTGTCAATAGGAAACCATCGTACAATTTCCCCACGCAAAAGTTTTCTGATAAAAAACAAAAAAATGATAGCCGATTTTGGCCATTTGGGAAAAACAGCGAAAAATACCAACCTCCTGTTTTTTTCACCTCCATCGCGACATTTAGGGAAAGATGGAACTTTTTTGGCATGATTAGGGTTTGAAACTTTTGCAAAATCTATTTCTTCATCGGATACCTTGAAGTGTCAGTATCCTAAAAACGGCCAACTTGATAGTAAAGTTTCTAAAAAAACCGGAGAAAGTCCACAATTTTAAAACAATTGAAGGTAGCATGATAAAATAGTGTATACTCATGACATTTGACACCCTGAACACGAATCCAGAAAAAATCATGCAAAAATCAACCTGCAAGTGTTTCCTTCCTATCCATTGGATACCGCCCGATCTATGATGACCCGCTGCTCGATTGTTTATTGGCGATTAATATCATGTCGCATATCGGAGCATTCGTCTTGACGTATAGAATCTAAAAATGTGAGTGGCGGATGCACAGGGTGTTTCGTAAGCAATCTTTTTTTTTTAACAAAAGATTGTACAACACATCGATGTCATTTTCGTTGCAAATAACATCATAATGCACATTGAGATAATTTTTGAAACCCAAGAAGTAAGTATTTTGAATTGATACATCCAGCAAATTTATTCCTTTTTACTCAAGTTACAACATCGCCGCAGACAAACAATGAAGAAATTATGATTCACATTACGAACACACACTCACTTAATCGACCTAACCTAGCGGAATCCCTATTCAGTCCAGGTATTACCGATTTTCGTGAAAAAATTTCATTTCCAAAGTTGCACAGCGATTCAAAAAGTGCTATAAAGGTGGAGGTCCCGCCACGAATGATAGCGAGTGGCACGGTGTAAGTGGATGCATCAGGCCAATCAGACAATGATTGTGCGATCCGGTTAGTGAGATCTGTATAATGTACATAGGGTCGTGCTCAATTGCATTCCATGCATCCCGCTGCATCCCATGAGATTCCAAAGCATCCCTTGAAATTGCAACGCATCCCTTGAGATTAGTATTAGTATTAAGTTCTTGCGACCTAAAATGGGTCACCGTATATTTATTTATGCTCGACTAATTCGCAGGTTACGTTTTTGACATTATATTAAAATATGATGCATAGGAATCGCATAGGATGCGTGGGATGCAATTTAGTACGACCCCCTATATACCTTTTTAGAAATTAAGTACGAAACAACAATTTCTTTCTCCTGATTAATAGTTAATTAAAAAAAAGATTAAAACTTGCATATTTTGAATTCCTCTAAATTACCTCTTGAAATAGATGAGCTTTAGAAACTTCATCAAGTTTACTTTTGTCTATGACTTTAACGGCAACCTTCTCTCCAGTGAAAACATGTCGTGCTAGTTTGACAACGGCGAAATGTCCTCGTCCAAGAGTTTCTTCCAGGTCGTAGAGGCCTGCAATTTTACCATCGTAAACACCACCAGTGCCTGCAGTTCGGATTCCTATTGGCCCTCCCCCTCCCAGTCCGAGACTGCGGTGCATTCTAAACTGAAACAAAAAGAAATGTAGTTAGAATAAAATTCAAAAGGAAATTACATGGGAAATAAAGATTGCAAGAAAAATCACTGCAGAGATTTTTTAAAATCTTTCCAGGTTATTTTCCTTTTAGTTCCTTTTTATGTCACGGTAATAACTGATATTATTAAGATAATTGATTGGCGTTGCATCCGTGATGAGGCACCTAATGCGGACATATAAAACGGTTTAAATACATTTTATCGATTGGAAACCAAAACGAGAAATACTAACCGGGTAACCCCAAAAGTAAAATAAAAACGAAAAATTCCAAAACAATTCCGAGTAGGCGTATTTTAAAACGTCAGACCTCAGACGTTACATATTACACGCTCTATTGAATGTGTGGATATAAAAGGGTAATAACAGAAAGGAAGTCATGTATTACTAGGGTAGGTTAGCTTCCCCAGTTTGAGACAGGGCGTCTCCTTCCATTTATGGGTCAGTGAACCCCTACTATTTCCTGCCTCGTCCTAAGCCTTTATGTGATCAAGGGAAGGCCTTTACGTAAATTTGCCGCCATCAAAAAAGCAGCATTTTATACTACCTATCAAATTGAGTTTGAATAAATCACCATCAGCCGTACAAACTGTTTCGCTTCAAATTGGCTTTTCTTTGAAAGAGACGTTTCGGAAAAGGGAAAATAGAAAGTTTGATTTACTGGAGTAAACAGGGAAATTTGTTAGGTGTTACGCGGATATTTTATAGTGCACGATGAAGAGAAATAGCCTCGTAGGAAGCTATAAAAACTTGATATTTTGATGTTATCGCAGCCTACTCTGACGGATATATTTATTTTCCTTTTTTATAATTTCTTTAATTATTTAATAGGGCTGAAAAAGTAATAAAACCAAAAAGACCTTACTATATCTATTTGTCAAGTATAATTTACAATAGTAATCTAAAAGATAATACGCTTTTGTTATATCTTCAGACTGTAGTGTTGGTGTAAGCACGTGGGAATTCAAAACTCTGTGATATAACTTTTCTGTTAGAAGAACATCTCCTTAGAGAAATACTTCTAACCACTTTTATTAAGTTTGCTTTTAACAATACATTCAACAGACACTTCCTAATTTTTATTAACCCAAAAAACCAGAAAACATCAAACAATCGCACCAAGGCTAATAGTATAAATCTCGTGTGTTTATACAAGGCAAGTATTAAATAACTTTCTTAACACAGCAAATACAAGTTAAGTATTTTTTTTAATACCATAAGTTAAGGTAAAATATACTTATTAACAATGCTATTAAACTTTATTACAATGTAATCATTAAAATAAATGAAAAAAATGCTCTTAGAAATTCTAATTTATTTTTACTAACTGAAAGTAAATTCCAGACTTCAGAAAGTCTAGATTCACAACTGTCCAAGAAGATGTATGAGTCTTGCTGATTTTGCATTCCATGACCAAGACCGCCAACGGAATCTAGTCAGGTGCAGATAAGTCTCAATTACATAAAAAAATTCTTGTTCAGTGTTTTCATAAGATAAAATTTCCATTTTCTCTCTCTGGTCGGTATTGGTTTCATTACCTTAGAAAATTTAAGTTTGCAGCTGCAATTTTCACAAGATATTTTTCTCCATGCATGGCAATTTATGATTAGATACGGAAACTAAATTTAAAAGAATTCAAGGTTTTCCACATCTCAAAGATCAGGCAAATCTCATTTATGGAATTACACCAAAAACCGAAGAAATTGCAAAACTCATACTATACTAAATGATCAAGGCGACCAGAATTGAATTGCATTATTTGAAACTTTTAGACCTCTCGGTTCAACAAATCTCACTTTTAAACTCAATCAAAATTCATAGAAACGATAAGAATCAGACTACAAATGACCAAAATGTGGTTGTTCAAAGTAAAGACCAAGATTTAGAAGAATCTCATTTTTGATCTTTTGGTTCAAGCAATTCTCACTTTCGGATTAAATCAGAATTCATAGATACGGTAGAAATCAGACAAGAAATGGTCAAGATATGATTGTGCAAAGCAGATACCAAAATCTAAAAGAATTACATTTCTGGATACTTTTTTCTCACTTTTGTACTAAACAAAATTCATAGATACGGTAAAAATTTAGACTAGAAATGGCCAAAATGTGGTTGTTCAAAGTAGAAACCAAAATCTAAAAGAATTGCATCTTTAGAACTTCTAGATCTCTTGGTTCAAGCAAATCTCTTTTATGGAATTAAATCAAAATCCATAGAAACTGTAGAAATCCTACTAGAAATGACCAAGATGTGATTGTGCAATTTGAGACAGAAATATAAAAGAATTGCATGTTTGGAAACTTTTAGCTCTCTTCGTTGAGACAAATTTCACTTTCGGAATTAAATCGAAATTCGTAGAAACTGTAAAAATCAGACTATAAGTGGCCAAGATATATTTATTGAAAAGTAAAGACCAAAATCTAGAAGAATTGCATTTTTAAATTTTTAAATTTCTTGGTTGAAGGAAACCTCATTTTTGAACTATGGGTTGGGTAAAAATCAGACTAAGAATGGCCAAGATGTTGCTGGCTAAAAACAGACATTGTATTGTTGAGAATTTCCAAACCTGTTGTTCAACTTACAAAATGAAACCAGAACTAGGAGCAAATCTTAAGAAACAGATGATAAATATCGAGATATGGTTGCCCAAAATGGCAATTAGAAATAACAAGAATTCTCGGTTTTGGAAAATCTTCAGACCTCTTGGTTCAAACATATTGCACTCAAAATGGCAACTAAAATTAACAAACATTTTTGATTTTGCGAATCGTTAGACCTCTTGGTTCAAACAGATCTCATAAAATTACCCCAGAAATCGATAAAAATTTGAGTATTATACAATAAATACTGAGGTTCAAAACGACAACTAGAATTAATAAAAACCTAATGGTTCAAACATCTCATAGAATCAGATCAGTATTCGACAAATTTCTGAATATCCAACAATGAATACTATAGTGAGTTACTCAAAACAACAACAAAGTAATAAAAATCTTTGATTTTGGAAATCTTCAGACCTCTTACTTCAAACAGATCTTAATTCAGGATCGTAGCCAAAAGTAAAGGCTCAGGCGGGCAAGAAAGATTCCTGGTAGAACGAATGAAATACGAAGATATGTTTTATCACTCCTTTCTTATTAGTCTAGAGCGAGCAAAATATTTTCTCCAATCCCCTAGTCTCAATTACATCAGAATTTGAAAAAATTCTGAAAATATCAGACAATAAGGTATGAGTTGTTCAAAATGGCAACTATAATTTATAAAAATTCTTGATTTTAGACATCTTCAGACCTCCTGATTGAAACAAATTTCAATTACATCAGAATTCGACAAAATTCTGAATATCGGACAATAAATACGAAGACATGAGTTGCTCAAACTGGCAACTAAAATTAACAAAGATTCGTAAGTTTTGAAAGTCTTCAGACTTCTTCATTCAAACAGATTTCATTTATGGAATTAAATCGGAATTCGGAAGAATTGTGCACATCAGACAATACTTACAGAGATATGGTTGCTCAAAATGCAAATTAAAATTAGGAAGAATTTGAAGTAATTTTGGGGATTTTCAGCTTTTTTGTCTCGAACAGATTTCGTTTATAAAATTAAACCAAAACGCCAAAAATTTGAGAAAATCAGATATCAAAATTGGCTGCTCAAAATAGTGAGCAATACCTATAAATTGTATTTTCAAAATCTCCAGGTTTCTTGGTTCAAAGAGATCTTATAGAATTAAGAAATCTTGAGAATCAGACACTACACCTCGAGATATGATAATTGAACAAAACTGCGGTCTTAGAATAGTATAAATTTCTTGGTTCAAGAAAATCTTATGAAATCGTGCCAGATTTCAGAGGAATTTTGAAAATCAGATCAGAAATGACCAAGACCAAGTGGAAAAGAAAAATCGACAAACAAATCGCACCTTTAGAAATTGTCAGAATCCTTGATTCAATCAGATTACACTTATGGAACTAAATCAAAATTCGGGCAAGTTATGAAAATCAGACTAATAATGGCCAAGACATGGTTGCCCAAAATAACGAATTGACAAAAATTACATTTTGGGAATTCTCAGACCTCTTGGTTCTCATCTATGATATTAAATCAGAGTTCAAAATCCGAAATAACGATTCCAAAGTTCTCGTTTTAAGTATACTACTACGATAAGAAGTTTCGAAATGGTTCAAATGCTCAAAATTTTTGAAAATCAGCTAGATCATATTGTTGACATAAAAGTTCACACTAAAAGATATGCAATATTTTGCTGAAGTTTGAAAAGGGCGAAAGATGTTATGAATACGATCTTATCGTAAATATCGTTAAATCTGTTATCTGATTGAAAAGATTAAAAGTAAAAAAAAAGGATCCTTTCGATTTGAATTTCTAGACGAGAGATTTTGGGTTTTTTCCAATACATCGATGTCAAACTATCAAACACCAAAAATGATTTCATAAAGATTAGTTTCAAATTATACAAGACTGGAGTAGTGACGTGTTTTAAGACAGTAAACCAATAAAAATTCAATTCAATTTTTCATCTTTGTAATTTCACTAAAAATATGTTTTGATCATCAAACAATGTGTCTGATAAAGTTTGTATATTACAAAATCTTACGCCAAAATTTAAAAAATCCAAAATGAAATTTTTGTTAAAAAAATTGGTCATTATTACGTCCCAAAATTGTACCAAGTTTGATTATTTCAGTGAGTGCCTTCCTAATAGGCGTCTGATAATATTAAAGGAAAGGAAACATCTTTTTCAATCCTGTCCGTATCGAAGAAAAAAACTTGAAAAGTTGTGGTCATCAATTTTAAAAGTTCTACATGCGACTTTTCTACGACTTTGTATCACATTGACCTCTGTCCATAAAGGGAATTCTAACAGTTTTAAAGTTGTTTTCCCCCTCATATAAGAAATACACAAAAGGTTAAAAATTGTATTAAACATAAAATAAATTCATTTATTTAAAAAATAAAATTTGAAAAATCTAAAAAAAATTTAAAATTCTTTTCACAGACCTATAGACAAAATATTGAATATTTTAGTCTTTCCAGTTGTGTTGCGTGCACGTTTTTGGGTTATGTTTGCGTCAATCAGGTTAAATTCGTAAAGAAGCCTTCATCATTTGCTGTTGGCACGGAATGTGTAGGCGCCACGAGTTCGCTTGTATCAAATAATTGCGATCTGTCGGGTTTAAATGTTTCTATTCTAAATGCATTTGTGCATAAGATGATCGCGAAAAAAAATCGCTACCAAAAATAGAACGCTACTGCGGTTAATTATTTAATGACACGTTGTATGTACACAAAAAATTTTCCGCTTAGAATTACTAATCTAACAAGCTATTGTGCATGGTTGTATACAGTATACAGAGAGATGCTTCCACAGAGTGCCTGAATGAAATTATGAATGTACGGAACAGTGAGCGATACGGGAGGAAACGGGAAGCCCAACTCTTTGGTAAAGTGCCGAAGAGATACCGTAGCCACAAAAGGACATAGAAAATGACGTCAATATTCATTCACATATTACCCCTTCTATTTCAGTTTTGCCTATTAATGTTGGAGATATAAATACACTCACGGCAACGCAGCCGGATGCTCTTTGAAACAGTGTTTGTTGCTTTTGCGAAATACCATGCTGTGTGTGTGAAATGCAAAAAGATTATTGCCTAGGCTACTACCCACACTTGTATATGCACACTCACACACTAACTAAACAGAGAGGAAAATTCGAATGAAATACTATTTAGAAATGTTTATTTAGCTTCTATTTCTAAATTTATTGATTGGTTTGTCTACGATGCATTTTTAAAATTCTCGGTTTAAATAAAGAACCGGAAAATTTCTCGTGTTATTCTCAGCGTAGTAAAAATTTCCTTAGTAGCAACTAAAACAATTCTTGTAATTTATTAAGCCTTCAAGCTCTATTTCAAATAGTGGAATGTTTTTTCGACCTAGTTTTCAAGATGATTAGTAAAAAAAAGGTAATATAAAAATGATTCCGAAAACCCTTATCGTTTGATATTAGATAGGAAGTTTTGGACTGTTCAAAATATAAACCTTCCGTTTCAAAGTTCATTATCGATAAAATTTTTTGCTTTATTTAAAATAAATGATCTCTGTTGTCTTCCGTAAAAGCAGTTCCACTGATATTTCAGAAAATCAATTTTCCTGGTACGGAAGAATGCAGTGTATCCAAAATTTGAGGCTCGCCATTTGGATTTTGAAAATGATAAAGAGAGAAAGTCGATTAAACTGTAAACAGTTTTCTGTCTGATTCTGATACCATAGAATAGCTTTTTTCGCGAAGAAACCATTTTAAATTGACAATTCTTGAAAACAAAAAAATAACTATGTAATGCCCACAGCCTTACATCAATCACTAGGAAGCAATGGTATCAAAATTCTTAGTTTTTTGGGCGGATCAAGTCAATTTTGCAAGAGTCCAAGACCAAGAGAGATGAAAAATTCCTCATTTCAATAAGTAGATACCTATTGTGTATACCTTAGCAAAAATATACAAAAAGGCCATTCCTTCAAGACAAACTGTGGGCTCTAGAAATTCTTTTTGGTTAGAATCCTAACATTCTCCCTAACAAGACAGTAATAATTTGCATAAATTCCAATCCAGCAATGTCATCTGTTATTTTTCAAATTGTGCTGTATCCTTGTCTTTTTGGATTTCAATAAAAGGCTTGATTTAGTGGTGTATCTCAAGGATCTGTTTTGGTTCCCTTGTTATTTTCAATCTACGTGTTTCTAAAATCTTGGTTTTTATGAGCATCTACTAAGATAAACTCATCAATTCAGTCAAGGTACTGGCTAAACAATGTTCGTCAAAATCCGTTCTTTCGGGGGAAGTTTGTATATGAGAAATTCCAATTAGTCAATAATAAAAATTTGAATGTTAGCAAACGAATACCATTAATAATAATTAATTCTGAGCTATGCATTTGTCTTCTCATTTACAGACGCCAAAACATTGCATATGCTTGTCTAAAAATATTTATAAAAACTCTGCTAGCGGTTGGATTTTGTGACTGCCATGTCCATCGTCACCAAGAAACCGAATCCATTGGCTTCGCTGCGACTTCACACTTTGCAAGCTTCTTCCTGTCATTCCATTCATGTAGCACCAAAAAGACATCCACGTACACGGATACTGCAGGCGTTGACTAGAACTCCACCTTGATGCATTTATTCACCATTGGCCTTGGATCTGTTCGCCACCTCGACTGGAGTCGCAGGACATCAAGTTTTGAGAATTGCCCGCATTATTATTCAAAACGCCGCACAGTGGTTGCTTTTCTAGAAATTTTTCTTGTATTGTCCCGTCGAAAGCGTTTGAGGTCTTTGTGCTTCGCCTCCTGAGCTTCCTCTGACATTTGTCCTATAGGAACAATAGAAGATTTGATGATTTCTTCCCCGTGTATTAGTAGCTTGTGCATCGTTGGAGGCATATAATGCCAATCGTACATAGACACGTAGAGGTTAGCCGTTTCAAATGCATATTTTCCAAATTTTTCTTCATCAATTTCTAAGCCACAAGCAATGGTACGTAATATTATTGATAGTCGATATATCAAAGTTTGATCCACACCTGTTATGTCAGAAGCTAACGTTGGATTTGAAAAAAACCGCTGTATTTCCATCACTGGTACTTCCAAAGCCGGGTTTAGGAATGTCAACGAGAAGGCCCATTTCTTTACGCAGTCTATCTTGTATAAGGGCTTTACGCATTTTAACAGACTCTTTGTCGGTATTTCGTGCTTGCCACTTTTTTATATCAAGTTTGTAACCTCGAAACACTTAATCCATGCGTGTAAACAGGACAAACCAAACGTAAGCGCTTCTGTGCATGTAGCCCGTTGGGAATGACTTTGTAAGCCATTCATTGCTTTTGGATTTGCCTTGCAAATGAAGCATTTCGAAGCTGAC
>VTPC01089915.1:627333-650511 GCA_011009095.1 Ignelater luminosus | reverse complement strand
AATGAGAACATCCAGAGCTAACATCATTATCATCATCCAGATTTCCAACGGTTGGTCAGTGCCGATGAACACGAACGGCGAACATCCTCTGCCTCGCTCAACAACAATAATATTCGCCTCCACACGGCTGAAGAAGTCCCATAGGGAGACTTACAAATCAACACTGATATCATCATCATATCACGAGTCGTGCACCAGGTAGGGCAGAGCTGAAGGAGCGCTGACCTTACAATATCAACTTATCGTATTTATTTATTTGCCTCTTATGTTTTATTTTTTATTTTTTTTCTTATTCTTTTTCTTTTGATCTTTCTAATTTTTTTCTACTTCTTTATTTTTATCAAATAGTGAAATTTGGATGTAAACAAGTTGAAAATAGCTAGCATAAGACGCAATAGACCTGGCGATGGTTGGTGATGGTGGTGATGATGATGATGATGAAGTGCTCTTACCAAGCAGACGGCACGAAACCAGTCGGAGGTGATATTTTACTGGCTCTGATCTTCCTTGATATGAACAACATCAGTCTCTTCCGTCTTATTGATAGTACTACTAGCTTATTTAGACCTCTTCACTAAGGCGGCTTGAGAGTCAAATAACAGTGTGTTCTCATGAAATTGCAAAGGACGTTTTTGTCAGCCATTTTTGAATTAGAATTGAATAGAGAAGGAGCGAGAAAAATGAGACGAAAGCGTTGCTTCAGCTATGTAACTGACAATCTCAAAATCCAGTTCAATTCTTGATTAATTAACTCCGGCTTTGTCTAATTCTTTTTGCAGATATTCCTGTGTGCTCTTCCTATGAGGAGTTACGAAGAATGTCGCATTCTGATCTAACTTACGGTCAACTTAAAATATTTATAATTCTATCTCAAATTTTGAATTTGCTCAACGATCCGATATAAAGAACGATTCTTAGTTATAATATTTCGACTCGGGGATTTCTAATGGAGCCTCACAATAGAGATATCTTAAACTGTATGAAGAACCTATTGAATTTTATGAATTAATGAAGGCTTATGTAGCGAAATTCACACCTAACCTGATATGAATGACTTGTCAGGAATTATTGGTTGATATTCATAATCATTCAGAGGGATTAAGAACTTGTGCTTTTTTATGGTCTGCATAGGCAAAATGACAAAAAGGCAACTACTATGAAGAAGAGTGAGAAGAAGACAAAATCTCTCCTGCAATAAAAAAGGAAAATCTGTAATCATTACATTCTGAATCTTTAATTTTGAGACTAACAAAACTTCCATTTTCCAATCTAGGTTACATTACATAAATTACGAGGATTGGAAAAAGGAAATTATTTTTATTATTAAAAGACAAAAATGTAGTTTACAAAAAAAGAATAAATCATTATTAGACAGCTTTTTACATCGTAAATAATAAATAAGCTTTTAAGGTAAAGTTCACAGAAAAGTTTCTACTGCTTCAGATCGAGCCATTATCTACATATTTGCACTTCAGATCAAGCAGCTCTTCTCTGCTATTTGCTTTCTATTCTCTATGGGGTAACTCGGTTTGAAGGTTATCTTTTCATTTATAAAAATATTCGAGATCAACTTCCATTGATAAATTTAAAACAAAAATAAATAAAAAAAGATCCAACTATAAAAATAACACACAAATTTCCTCCATTCTTTCATATTACACATCATCAAGATCTAGAAAAAAATACAGTGTAGCAGCGGGCATCGCTGCAGATCGTTTTAAAACTCGGCCGAGCCAAATTAATTTAAAAACCGCACCAGAGAAAAAAAACTCGCATCGCCCATCTTTATTTAATTAACTCGCAATTAGGCTCGATAGAAAAAGAGCGAAAATGTCGCAATAGTTGAAATTGAAAAGTGGATGCGAGTACTTACAAAACGATGTATTTTTAGCATATGTGTTTCTCTTTCTCTTTTCCTCTCTCCATGTGGGAATGGGACACTAAAGTCGCCGCCTTCCCAGCATCGACGACACTGCTGTGCCAAAACAAATAATTCCCGATTCATTGAGCAAAAATATCAGACGATCAAATAATTTTAACACTTCGAAAAGGTTATTGATCGTTTACGTGAAAGTGGAATTTATTAAAATTTCATGTGTAATACATGCATGGCAACGGAATTATCATACAGAACCTGAAGGACCTTGACTTTAAGAGAACGGATTTAATAAACGAAATTATGGTAAAAGTATCGTAATATTAATATTGTTATAAGGTATACAAATTGAAATTGGAGACGGTATCACTTTTTCATAATCAAAAGGTTTATTAGCTAGACGTTTTTACATCGAATTTTTTGAAACAAGAACATTGAAAGTTCATTTAATTGAAAAATAATCAATTTTCAATGGATTCGATAACTTACAGGAATCAAAACATTGAAAGTATTTTTACAGAAGGAAAGTAGTTCTTTGTAAATGTGAAAAGTAAATATTAGCGGAAACAAGTGCTGAATTAGAGTAAAATTCTCCTAAGAGGAAGAGGAGTTATTGGAAATATGAAGAGAATGAGTCCAAGTACATTAGTACAAGTATTTCGCATTATTGATAACACTGGTTTGGGGAAATTCCAATTGTTATTAATACAGAGTGTATTAGATAAAGTATATCATACTAATATCTCAGTTTTTAGAAAAGGTATAAATAGAACGTTTATTATATTAACGAGTCACTTAGCAGTTTGATTTTTCTATTCAATCAAAAGGAATTCTTTAGGGAAGACTATTACTAAAGGATAGCTTGAAGAAAAAAGAAATACATCCATTGCATTTAAAATCCAAAATCTCATATTTTTATGTGTAGGAACACTTTGAATCTACCTGGTTTACTCTTCGCGGATCTACAAGCACGCAAAGATAATAAAGAATAAGATTAAAGCAGTCATTAGATATCTGCCCAAAAAGGTTTCTTCCAAAATTCATAAGGATGCATCCCAATAATCTCAGTAGAGTTGAAGCAACAAAACATGAATTCACGGATACGTACTCATAAAAAGTTATGAGGACAAAACTTTCCGCTGACCAAAATTTTTACTACAGTTATCACCGATCTTTTTGAAATAAACTTGATGTAACCAGAAAAAAATCAGCCTGTCGACTCCAAGATGTTTTAAAATTAAGGTTTGTGCCAGTCCAAACTCACATGGTTTAAGAACCAAGAACCAACCCTTCACTATACAGCTCGATACAAGTTTTGTCTTGGGAAATAAACCTTTTTTCTCACTTTTCTTCTTTAAAGACAATCTTTAGGTTTTTGTACTTTGTATGTATGATACAGTTCAGGCAAATCCGCCAGTTTCAAGTTTTCAGTATCGGGCTAAATTTTGGACGTCAACAAAATGAAAATTGAAACTTCGGGTACCTGCTTTCATTCACCATTTATCTCCACCAACATAGAAACCACGTTTACTCAAATTAGTCACAAACTTATTCTGTTCGTTGTACGCCAAGACTTTTATCTCATTACGAGCTACCTTGGTTTGGTCAAATCCGGTTCGCAAAAATCCTGCGAAGGAAGAGAAAAGCACTTCGTGTTAAAGATCTTTCATTTTAGTCGCTTTCGTTAGAGCCTTGCACGGGTCGGGGATAAACTTGATGCGGTCCGAAAAAAACTCGATGATATCTTGATCGGCCCGAAAAATGCGACAGGCCCAAGCTCAAATGACCCGAATCGATCAACAGGTCCGAATGGCCCCATTGGCCAGACATAGGCCTGAAAAGCCAGATAGATTTTTAAACTGAGACCCGGCCAGGCAGACGCCCAATCATATAAACCCGGTCCGTGCAGACCTCTATGATGTAGTACAAAACTTCTCCGCTTCATTACGAGGATGGTTTGATAAGTCTTTAGATTAATATAGAACGAAGTGTTTTTTTGGTCAAAATCGATTTTTGTTTCTACATAGCCCCCTTTTAGTTCTATATACTTCATCCATCGATGTTCCAACTTTCTAATCCCCTTCAAAAAATATGATGTCTGAAAGTCTGCAAAATACGCGTTCATGGCGGCTATCACTTCATTATAGTTCATGAATTTCTTTCCTCCAAGCCATATTTTCCTGTTTGGTAAGAGAAAATGGTAGCTCGGGGCCAGATCTGGAAAATACGGGCCAAGTTCATGAATACAATCCTGTTATTGTTTTTCCTTTTTGCAAAAAGTCTATGAACAATATGCCATGTGAATCCCAAAAAACAGTCACCATTCGCCTCCTTCGGAGCAGGTTTTCTTGTTGAAGTTCACTGTTTGGTCTCTGGTGTGCAATAATGGACCCATGTTCCTTTGAGATGTCCATGCGCACGCGTCCAATGTCAACAAGTGCGGCACCCATCGCGCGGACAGCTTCCTCATGTGCAAATCTTTGTCATATTTTAAAAACGCGTTCTGTTGATATGCCTGCGGTCTGTGCTATCTCTCTTATTTTCATTCGACGCACGATTTTATGGGCTTTTTCGATGATATCCTCAACGGTTGCTGTTTTTGGCCTTCCCGGACGCTCTTCATGAAACACACCCAGTTTTTACGGTGGCGAACGAAGGGGCGACTCCCTGTAGACAACGTCCCACTCGGTTTTTATTTCCGTTGAAGTTTGATCCTTCAAACGCAAGAATTTTATAACTGAACAATATTCGACTGGCTTCATTCTTTACAAATCATTGACATCGAGTGACTGTCAAACAAAAACTACACGTCCAAACTTGGTGACATTTTCAGCAGTGCCATCTGAAGAATGGACCATCGTAACTATAAAAGCATTTTCACCTGTGGCGCCATCTTGATAGTTAGCCTAAACACTTATCAAAACGCTCTCGTATATAAGGTATAAAAATAATGCCCGCCCCAGTCCGTACAAAAATAACACTGATTTGACTCAGTAAGAGAAAGTTCTCGGTACGATGCAGTACGAAAATCCTCCTCTTCAGCTCAGTATGAAAATAATACTTGTCCCAGTCAGTAAGAAATCCTCCGGTGCGGTTTAATACGAAAATAGCCAGTCCGAGTTAGTACAAAAAAGATTTTGGTCAGGCACAGGATGAAAATCGCTTCGGATCAGTGAAGAAATAATAACCTGAAAAGCCCGACAATCCAACTAATAAACCCAGTCCGTGCAGGCCTATAGCTCCTTTCCTGAAAAATTCAACTGTCCCTGAACTTACTTATCTAAACGCAAAACTCGAATCTTAAACCTTGCAGATACCCTAAAGACACTTAACTAATCGTTAACTTACGCGGATGGTTTAGATTTTCACATGCGACTCTTCTGACAGTGACTTTAGCATTGCACCAAATCTAGAAAAGGTTCTAGATAATAGTTACACTTCTACAATATAACCCCCAAATTCCAGTTTACAAGCACATGGTGTTCTCGACGCCATAATTTGCTTAAAGTTACAAAAAATCAACATCGAGAGAACTCCGATGGCGTAGACCGGCAATGACAGAGGTGAAGATATTGCAGTTATCTCAAAAGATACTGCAGGTGAGGATGCAGGGTCGTCGCTTCTTTTATTGAAGGTATCAATCATGTTTAAAATATGAGCAAAGCAGAAACGAAAGTTACATTTTGAAACTTCATTGCTACCAAGTTAAAGATTCATATATGAATAACATCGCGATACACAAGAGGAACAGTGGTGCCGGAGTACTCAGAAGTTCCTTTCTCCTTTTGGGTCACTTGTTTACCAGCAACAAATAAGAAAATAGAATAAACGTGACAATAGTTAAGTAAAAAAGTCAAAAATTTTAAATAAAGATCGTAAAGCATCTTGATGCACCCAGACACCAAATAATCTAGCTATAGATCTGGGAGTGAGAAGATCTAATCTTGTCTGGGTTTTGGCTCATAGTGAAGACCATGACAATGAGAAAGACAGATACAACTTAACAGACGTAAAGCTTGGAAACACTTGATTTTGACTAGGAACTCTTCATACAGATCGTTAAGCAGTAGGTTAAATCCAACTTACGTAATAGATTGGTCTAGCTAATAAGAAAAATGCTATGACTAGACAGTGGCCATGGAACAGACAAAGCAAGGTCTTGCCTTTGAGGAAATGTAAGGCATTTGAGTAAATGAAAATTAAAATTCTTTGTTCGGTAACACTTCAGAAGAACAAGGGAAGGGATAAGAGAAGAATCAAGAAGAGAATAGGAAAAGATAAGAGCGATAGGTTTAGAACAGAATAAATATATCGCATCTGAGTAATTCTTCTAAAAGTTCAGCGTTCAGAGATTGTCGGTTTAAATTATCAAGAGGCTTAGGCGGTGTGGAGAATTTCTTCCTAAGTACGGGGTCTGTTCAAAAAGTATCGCGAATTTTGTGTTTTTTCAAAAATTATTTATTTATTCATGAATATCTATTTTGTCCCCTTCAAAGTAATCCCCATCAGATATTATACACTTGTGCCAACGTTTTTTCCAATCCTCGAAGCACTTCAAAAAATCATTTTTTGTGATCTTGTTCAGCTCCTCCTTCGATGCCGTCTTTATCTCCTCAATCGTAGCGTAGCGTCTTCCTTTCATGGGCCTCTTCAGTTTCGGGAACAAGACAAAGTCACAGGGGGCCAGGTCTGGGGAATACGGTGGCTGCGGCATCATTAGCATGTTGTTTTTGGCCAAAAATTCGCGCACAAGCAACGATGTGTGAGCAGGGGCGTTATCATGGTGCAAAGGCCAATTTTTGTTCTTTCACAAATCCGGGCGTTTCTGGCTGATTGCTTCGCGCAAATTGCGCATAACTTGCAGGTAATATTCCTTGTTGACCGTTCTACCCTGTGGCAAGAACTCATGATGCACCACGCCCCTGCAATCGAAGAAAACTGTAAGCAAAACCTTCACATTAGACCGAACTTGGCGCGCTTTTTTCGGTCTTGGCTCGTGCGGCAGCTTCCATTGGGATGATTGAGCTTTGGTTTCCACGTCATAACCATAAACCCATGATTCGTCACCAGTTATGACCCTCTGGAGCAAATTTGGGTCGTCGCGGACAGAGTCCAACAGCTCCTTAGCAATGTTAATGCGATGCTGTTTTTTGGTCGAAATTGAGCAATTTTGGTACGAATTTCGCGGCGACCCGTCTCATGCCCAAATCATTGGTAAAAATCGAATGGCACGAGCCAATCGATATGTTTAGGTCCTCAGCAACTTCTCTAACGGTGATTCGACGATTGGCCAGTACTATTTTCTTCACTTCATCAATGTTTTCGTCTGTTGTTGACGTGCTCGGGCGTCCGGCACGCTCTTCGTCTTTCACATCTTCTCGGCCCTCTGAGAACATTTTGTACCACCGATAAACGTTGCTTCGGTCCAAGGTAGCTTCACCATATGCCACAGTCAACATTCGGAATGCGTCCGCGCACTTAATTTTGTTTTTCACACAAAATTTGATACAGATTCTTTGATCCATTTTTTGGAATAGGCAAAAATCGAAGACGAGCCAAAACACGTCCAAGCAAAACAGCTGTCAAAAATTAAATGAACATTCAAAATGGCCGAACTTGTCGGCATAAGTGAGGGACATGAGTACCAACATAACGCCACAAAAAAAATCGAAAATCGAATATACGTAACCCGCGGAAATTCAAAATTCGCGATACTTTTTGAACAGACTTTGTATGTCCAAAAGGTTATTAAAGGAAGATGTAAAAACAGTGAGGAAAATGCCAAAATTAAGTAGCAAAAGATCTTGAAAAAAGTCAAAGGGAAACACAATTTACTCAATTGGGGGAAGAAGTCAAAAAATGATACATTATGCAAAATAAAAAAGTAATTCAACCGGGTTATAAGAAGCCGGAAGCCAATATAACTGGAATAAAGAAAGCAAAAACCAAACAAGATTAATTTCTTATATTATTACTTCTGTGTATTAATCAATGTGTATGTATATCTTATATTAGGGTTACGCAGAATGTATTTATCCACAGTTGAGAAAAGCCTTGTCAGAAACTTCTATTATTGCTAATTCAATGTGTGAAATAACGAATTCTAGAAATTATTATTAAAACAACAAGTATATGTTTCATAAAAAAATCTGTATGAAAGTAAAATAAGTTAGAAAATCTAAGTAACATTATGTGATGGATGGCATTTCTAAAATTCAAATTTTCTGTTTTAATAAAAAGTGAATAAAATATTAAAATATTCTCAGATATTCTTTTTAACTTCCTCATATCCTGACACATTAGAATAACAAGAAGTCGTAGAAAGATAAGCGGAATGTAAAAGAACGTCAAGGATATTTAAATGACAAAACGAAAACTGCACTACTAACCTCAAAGTATGAAAAAAACACTTGATTTATAATATCCTTCATTTTTTTTAATTCGTCAATAACATCTTATACAGTGATAGTTTGAAATTCTCATTAATTCTCTAAAATGATTTCTAATACTTTCTCGATGCAATAATAATCACAACAAATCAACATAAAACAAGGTAATAATTATTGCAATCTTTTTCTTAATACGTCCTCGCCGCTGGCGTTTTAGCGAAAGTGTTATACAGTATTTTAAGTCGGTCTTATAGCGAATAGATAATGGTTTTCGCTGTGGGCATAAACACACACGTAGCATACAAGTATTTAAAGCAGGTAAATAAATTAATGCATGCCACGGAGCATTGAGCGCCTTCCATAAGATTATAACCTAACTTTCACGAATTGCTAATGTTATTTTCAAGCAAAAGGTGCTTATTAAATTTTATTGAAAAACCTGCACTTTAATGAAATTTCTTCGAGAAAGTGTCCCCTGCCTGAATGGTAGAGAAGGCAAAAGTAAAATGTTAGCGGGTGCTCGAATAATTGAATTATTCTATTAATATGCGTCTATACAGTGTGCATTATCAAGAGACTATTTAAAACAATTGAATTAAGTTATTAAGCGGTTCTGTACATATTGCTTGTGATGCAAACAAACTTATTTCGTCACTTAATGATTATTAATATTTGTCCAAATCGGTGAAAATATGTCTTATTCAAAAACGCCAATTTTACTGTTCCAGTATTCGTTTACCCCGCCGCTAAGGAAAACCACAGCAAATCTCTATCGTTCTACACTCAATTGTTAGAAAACTACTAAAGATATTAAAGTAAAATGCAGGAATTTTTCATAATTCGACATCTAGATCGCAAAATCAAAAATAGACCAAAAAATATCGACGTTACTTTCGGTTTGACAGAACGTTTTAACAAATGATCTAATTTTAATTTGGCAATCTAAAGGCTAAATTGGGAATGAATTTCATATATAAAACTGTGTAATCCTTTCTGAACAACCTGTACTGCAGTTTCAAAATTTGGAAAGCACGGGTAACCTATCCTTCATGACATGATGTGTGCCGGCAAAATTTTCTAATCAAGACATATTTCCATCAGATTATCATTAAAAAGCAAATCGCTGAGGAGGTTTCTAAAAGGTCCATCTTTTATCAACGCGTCTAATTCTAATATAAACATTTGGCCCGTCAACATATCCTCTATAAAAAATAGCGATACAGCCAACACTTTTTGGCACGTTACATTTCCAGGTCATTCTACGTCTTAATTAATAAAATAGTGATCAGTGAAAGCTAATTTACAATGTCTATTAATCGTGCCAAAGATGATGAATGAATGGAAATAAGGAAATGTGTTGCCAAAAAGTATTAAATTATCTCAATCGATCGAATTCGATCTTAACAGAAATTAGAATTAGGTATTATTTGGATTGATGGTTCCTTGCTGTTAGTATTTATGGTACCATCATCGTATTAATATAGAAATGTCCTGGTTTGAAATTCTCTAAAATCGCCATCTCTCGCTGATCGAGCCCGAAACTGCAAATGCTTGTAAATCAAAACCCTCGACGTTGGCTTTATGCTGCAGGCCTTTTTGTTTTATGATATACCTTAGATGTAACAACTTCGAATTTAATTTATTTTCGATATGTTTAAATTAGAGAATTTCTCACCATGAATGATCTTATATTGGGCTGCAATCAATGCTGAACAGCAAAGTGATCGAAAAAGTTTCACTTGACGCTGTAGATATTTTACACCAAAAAGCTTGCTCAATCCTACTTCAGACGCTCCCCGAACCTGAGCACCTAGACAGTTGTAGCAGGACAATTACGGGTGAATTTCTCTAGAGCTGTTGCCAAAAAGAAAAAAACTGGTTCTGCGATGGATCGTCTAGGAATGAGGCACCGAAGTCTCACAGCGCCTGCCAGTACTCTTCGCTCGCTCCTTAAACGCAAAATATGGTTTTTTACCACCACTGACTGATATTTTCTACACAAAGCTCCGTCACCCGTGCGTTGCAGTGGCTAGATGTTCTTCGGCATTATGCTCATCACTCTTCGACGATGCTACGAATCCTTGAAACGTCGCTGACAATCCACATTCTGGTTCTACTATGTTCTACTATCTGCTTCTTTCAGTCACTCTGTTCCACCTTAAACGAATGTCCGCGTACTCGAATACTGCAGACTGATCAGTGTCCAGCATTGTAAGAACGAACGGAAACTGTTGATGCTCCATCTCGATTTATTCACCATTCCGCTCTGCAAGCTACCTCATCATCCACTTCAGTCGCCAGTCGGAGTGATTAAGAATCTCTGAAAATCCACCACAGCCGCCAAGTAAAGCTATTGCGTTCTACATTAGGCATGCAATGGGAACGTTTTTGGGACAAGACCATGCAGATCAAGGTCCCAGACTTTTAACTCGATCTGGGTCCCAAGCGCAACGCAACCACACGAAGTCACACATCAAGTCAGCCGACGGTTGGTTTCGTGCCGTCTGCTTTGTGTGGTCCTTCCATCACCTTCATCATCATCTCACCATTCAACATCAGGCCATCGCTGTGCGTTCTTGTGCTTTTCCGTTATTCTACCATCTAATTTTCGAGTCAAATGATTCCTAAAGCAATCGGCCGCCTTCGGCGGCTTTTTAACGTTTGACAACAATCACAAAAGTACCACCAACACCAACAATCTAGATCAAAAGGCATTTGACTAACTAGCCATGAACTGGTAAGGCTTCTACATGCCAACTTCTACCTGGTTAGAGAGAAATCGCAATCCATACTATCAAGAACCAGTAAGCAACAATGATAACGACAACGACGCAATATCCTGAATCAGAACGAATTTAGCTAATTAGTTACTGAATTCGCAAAACGCTCCATCACTTTCCAAGCAAATGGTGCATTTCATTCCACTTTTTTTATGCTATCTGCAGGAATTTTCTTTCTGCTTTATTGTGAAGCTGCCGTCTTCCCGAACTCAATCTTATCCTTGATCCATCGACTCTATCACTTTACTTTAGGTCATTTTAACTTATCCTACCGCTTCAAACCTGGTGTTCAAGCAATCTTCAAATTGTTCAAAAAAACAGTAAGAATTCTAAACATAAGAAAACAACGTCTAACAGAGTTACCGTAGGTTATTTAAAAGACTTTACATTTTGGCGCATCATGTCCTTGTTGAACCATAAATACTTCCCTTCCCTTTTCACTAGAAAGCTGCTCTCTTTTGCTTAACATTTATAATTTTCCTTTGCAAAGAAAGCCTTACCAAAAGCTTGATTCATCTGAAATCTTCTTACCCTTACTTGCTTACTTGTTAGTGTAGTCGGCGCGTTGGTTCACTGTCCCTAATTGACTTGCTTAACTTCTAAAGTTACTGTCTCATCATACCTACCTGCCTAATTCAAAAACAAAACATCTCGATATATGTATGGGTAAGTTATTCATGATTTTTCAAAATTATATGAGGTGTTTCTTTAAAGGGAGGATGGTGTCAATAGCTGTAAAAATAAAAACTGCTACTCAATAAAATTGGACTTTCAGTTTTTTTCTTCTTTTGAACATCCTATAAGTTATATTTTTGTCACCCCTTGGTTCATTGCTTGCTTAAACAATTTAGTATAAAACAGTATGGGTGTTTAAACCGAATTAGTTCGGTGTTTATTCTACAAAATCTTCCTAAGCTTTCGGTCTTTCTTAGTAAACAGTTTTCTGCAGTTGAACAAGAAAATAACAATAGTTATCATTTGTTTTATTTCATCGTTTGTTATTTATCAACCGTTTTAAACAGCTGCTACGTTTTAGAATTTGCATAAAAGTTCCAACGAGGGCGCACATACATTCACTTAAAATCATTTGCATAAAAAAAGAGACGACTTTTGTGAGATTTTCGTTTCCTTTCGATAACGATCATTTTAGCTAATTTCCATTTAAACGTAAGTTTTACACATCTGACCCTGCACTCAAATTATACGGAATCCTGTATATTACGTGGTTTATACAACCTTATTACTTTTCATTTTACTTTGCTCATATCAGTTTCATATAATACAACCTTTGAAGGTCAATTCCAATACGTAATGACTAAGAATAGATAACACACGACCCGTAAAGAAATTCCATTTAAATGGAAAACGTTTTATTTTTGTAATATATCCCTCCAATAATAAGCAACTTCCGCTTACCTTAAAATTTGTAGTGCCACACTTCATCTTTCTTTAATTAGAATGGAAACCATGATTTTAATTCAATTTCTGCGACCGCTCGAGTCAGATTTCTGATTAAATTGAATTCACCCCTGACATTTCACCTGAACATTTGATATTGTTCCATATCTTTTGATCACGATATCACCTAGAAAGCTCAATAGGAGGCACTTTATAAAAAATTACATCAAAACCCTATATTTCGACTCTCATTAATTCTATTTAGCATTTCAAGATTAAAAGCTTTTCGCATTAAAATCTAAATATCTAGTTAACTGATAAAGCGTGATAAGTAATGATAACTTGAAAAAAGTTATTTGAAACGACCCTGACCTAGCTTATACACAGGCGTGTATTCAAAAAAGATGTCCGAGTCAAAACATATGAAGTAGCAAACACAACAGTTCAATTTCTTTTTATGTAGACACGAAAAAACTTGATTTTACCAAACTTAAAAAAGGAAAACAAATTAAAATATAATTTTGTGGTTTACGTGTAGGAGTAATGAAACAATCAAAACAAGTCAAAATAAAAAATCTGATCAAGGTCTAAATAATTCGACATAAAATACTAGATCTTAAGAAAAGTTTCCATTAAGAATAAATCGCCCGAGAATGAAACTTTTATCAAATACAATTTTGTTTGATATTGTTCGTCTGGGATGTACGTGTAATAAATTTAACCTCATTTTGTTGGCTGCGGCGCCATCATAAATAAAATTGAAAAGCACCTGCACTACTCTCACACGTACACATAGTATAAACACAAACAGACGTGGTAGTGCAAGAGATAATTAAATGTCCAAATGAATATAATGTATCAATTAGAATTTGTAATTTGACGTTAGCGTTTTAGCGACCTAAATACATACGAAAGAGCCAAGGGGGAGAGGGAATCTAGGCGGAGAGGAACTAGATGAGGAGATCAAAACAGAAGGTACAAAAGTGGTGCGGCAATCGATAATGGCCGCCTTTATTTCCGGTAAAAGCCCAGCGAGAAAAAAGCCACAAAATGTTGGTGCGAATATACAATAGCTCGGTTATTAGTTCCCTAAATTTAAATTTCAAATTTTCAATGTAGAAAAAAATGGTGTGCAGGATTGATTATCAAATGAGATACCAGATACAAAGTATAAATTTCGCTCTTCGGTCTTGGTACAAATGTGATGAATTTTGTGAGAAAAATGTGAAGCGAAAAGTATTTTTTTAAAGCAATTCGTGAAAAACAATTGATATCTATGAATTTATTTAGTATCTTTCATTTGGTTAATTAGGATAGAATTCCTAAATGATAAACAAAAGAAATAAAACATGTGAAATGCGTATACTACCTTTTTTATAGTATTTTCCTATTTGTTTTAATTAAACAATAAATAATTATAACCAGAAATAAAAGACTAAGCTGCTAATAAGGAAATTATGTACCACGTCATACTGTGTTTGTACAACTACTTTTCATAATAACATAACCTTAGACGTCAATATTGACAGAAACATAATTGCTGCTACACATGTTTTGGTGCCAACGCTAATTACGATAAGACAAATTTTCAATTAACCGCAAAATAATGATTTCTAACTGATAAGTGATAACTGACCTAAATACAAGGATTGGCCGATAAGCTACAAGAGTCATTTTTATAAAAATGTATTCGATGTAAAGATAAACACAAGATAACGATACACCTTAAGAATCACAATTCAGAACAAATGTTAAAGAGGCTATCAAAGTTCTAGTAAGGTGAACACCTCCTCAGTGCAATTAATCGATTCGCTTCAATAAGCAAAATCGGTTGATACCAATATAAAGCCAATTTGATAATCATGTGATTAGATGGAAGTGATTCCACTAAGTAACGCTCTCCTTTTTCTTTTCCTGCGTTTTACTCGTTTCTACTTCGAAGTTGCCGCGAGTTGACCTTCTTTCTCTCTCTCTGAATGAACAGACACTGGCTATTGAGACTAGAACTCTTCCAGTATTCCACAGAGGAAAGAGCCTCTAGCCTGCTTAACAAGCAATGACGGTCTAAAGACGTCCAACACATTTTACTGCCCATCTCACTTGACAAGAAGTTCAAATTCAATCAAGCTAGCCTTGATGACATCAAAAAATTTATCCTCAACGACATTTCGAGATTTCCTTAAAACAGACAAACAACTTTTTAGAATAGCTAGTCAAACTCAGAAGAACTTTTAGACTCTTCTTTCAGACATTCGCATCAACCTTCTGACGTACCTGCTATAAGGCAAAGCAGATTCTCCAAGATCTTGTAGATGAGCACTTATAGACTGAAAGGCAACTGGTTTGAGACAAACTCAGATTTCTGTGCTTCCAATTTCGTACGAGGCAAGTGTATGAGGGCGCAATCCGACACGTGCTCGTTTCCAAGTCTGTCCGCATTTTTTGTCAAATTTTGAAATTTTGATTTCAGATTTGGATTCTACATCAAAAACTAAAGACAACGTCGTATCTTCGTTTTCTGATAACTCTTCGAGAACATGCTCAAAATGGCCGCCAAAATTTGAAAAAAGCAATAAAACAGGAATTCGTTGTGGTTATGCTTTGCACTCCTACATGTTTGTTTTTTTTTACTGATAGTTACGCATCTGACTATCAACCCAATCGTCGTGGATTCGATTCCTGGCCGAGATTCTAAGATTCTTCACGCGGAAAAATCTGAAAATCCAGTCATCCTTCGGGAGAGGGGTCCCATGTGACTACAATAGGTTGCATGTTAAAGATATCTACCGGAGTTGGAAAACCTCGGTTTCGGCTAAACTATAGTTGGCGGTAAAATGACTACAAAACAACAACTCTTTCAAAAAGATTTATAAAGGACCAAGCCTGAGCTTGAATCACCATTGGCGGTCTGTTGGAGAACGCATTGATTTCTAACTCTTTGAAGGAGGTTAATACAAGGCGAAGCCCGATCTTAGGACGCTGCTCAACTCATGCTCGTTTCTAACTTTCTGAAGAAGGTTAATAGAGAGTATAACCCGACCTTGTGTCACCGTAGAAGGTCCGACTCGAAATGGTATTTATTTTTGTTAAGAAAGATAATGGAGGGCAACTGAGCTACCGCAAATGACCTATCGTAAGACGTAGCTCGACTCGTGTTCTTATTCGGTTTTCTTAAGAAGGTTAATGATGAAGCCCGACCTTGGGCAAGTGGAGCACTCTGACATGTGTTCATGTTTAGTTCTTTTAAAATGGGTAATAGTAAGTAGTACGATGCGTTTTCAAACAAAAATGACCCCGATTAATAGTGTTCGCAAGCAGCCCTACTCAAGAGTCGACGTGCCGACTAGCATACTACTATACTTGTATATCTCATTTTAGAATTTCATGTAACTCTTCAGAGAATCAACAGAAAGTTTTGTCTTCTTTGTGATGTATGGTACACGCAAAATGGTGAATAAAGACGTGTCGATTGGCTTAATGTCTTGGACCAGACCATCACCGTCGCCGTTCTGGATGGCACATATCTTCAGAAAAATCCCCAAATCGGCTTTCAGCGAGATCAGAAGTTGGAAAAAATTGTCAAACTCATAATGGTTGTTGTCCTGACAGTTGCATTCTTAACCAACAAGTGGGACCAGAAACTCTTTTCAATTTTCCAGAACTACTCTTTTCATACATGGCTAAATTGGCTGGTATAAAACAAAACATGTTCGCATATTTTACAGCTTGGCCACCAGAACTAAATTATTGCGAACAGATATCTGCTCTAAAGTTAGATATAAATTTGCCTTTATAGAAGTCAATCCAACTAGATTCTCTATGTCCATCATAAGGATGATGAAAAATGCTAATTTTCAGTTTGCAAGAAAAAAAAATCATTGTGACTGCGATTTTGTAAGAAGTAATGTTAAAGGGCACCAACAACGTCAAGGCATACTGATGTGATTTCAAGCAAAACAAAAAGGTTTGACATTTAGTTTGAACACGAGTTTGTATATTTCAAAAACGTCATGTAAGGTAACTAACTACTGTTCAAAAATTAACCGAAATTTCTACGTTAAAAATGAAACTTGAAAAGTCAACTCTCAATACCAAGACGTTCGCCTAGGTTGAGTTTTCAAATGTCACTGCCAAGTCAGAATGAGAAAAGTCATTGTAAGAGATGAAAAGTACGGGTACGATACTATGTATCAAGAAGGTAGATTTGATGAGTTTAGTCAAAAAGGCCAAAGAAGGCAGTGTACGACAAATGGCCACCACAAGCGACCCTGTACCATTTTCATCATTAGAAACGGTTTTTATTATTTGCCAAATTCTTTTGATTCCGATTCGATCTTTTTCTCTTTTGCATCACCCCATCAGAGAGGCAAAGAAGGTTTTCTGTGTGAATGGCAAAATATTCGACAAATTCTCACCGTTTGGAATCTATCTTCAGAAAAGTGTCAATCTCACTTTCAGCAGTGGATTAGCTATATTTTCATAACATCTTTAGACGTATTATTTGTACTGGATCAAAAATTAGATCGTGCCAAAACCTGAAAGAAATTTTCTAAGCATCCATAATAATGCTAGTACCTTATTATCTACTGCAATCATTTAATCTAAGGAAATAATGTCGTATTAGAGATGAGTCTGCATAGGACACTTACGTCAAGAATTCACAGCATAGGCGCTTTTTACTCAATGGATTACTAATTAAGGTGACAGTTCTCAAGGGTCAGAACATGCAACACGGTCAAATCCAATTAAACAAAACCGTCTTCTACTGTGAAATACAGTCATTTATACAAAGAACCTCGCACAATCCAGTATTGGATTTTGATGCGATTGGATGACACTGTAGTATGCGTAGTTCTTGATTCACTGATCAAAAGTCGCTACAGCTAAGCAGATGGGACTTGTAGAATTGGTGACTGGAGAACAGCTTTCAAGCTAACCTATCTGGTTACCATCGTTTGTTTTCTTTACAGGTATCCTACATCTCTGAAAGGGGTTGTCGTATCATAATAAGAATTTCGCTGTTGATAGTGGTAGGGAAGGAACTTTCAGGCGATTCTGGCACAATCGATGGTTTTCTGTTTTTTGAAGATGACAAAACAAATATCGGTATACTAACCGTTTCTGAGATATAAAAAAACAAAATGATTAGTAGTGTCCAAATGGCTTGAAAGGTATTTCCCTACCACTACCACTACCACAATCACAACCACAACCAACAACCAAAGTTCCGGCTAAATATGACATTCTCTTTCTAAGATGTAGGATATCTTTCAAATGTAGGTTTAGAAAACTACTTTCTTGCAGCTACCAACTAGATATAATTCGTTCCTGAGATATGGGATATTGGTAATGTTCGAATCGTCTAAAAGGCACTTCCTAACCATTTTCCAGTTTCGCGCCCCTAGAGATTCTGGATCAGTTTCTGGAAACTTTGCCAAGAGCCAAACCCCATACGGATTGGTTTTTGGAAACGCTTTCGAGTACCATAATTAGATGTGCTCCCTGCTGACGAAAAATTGAAATTGGTATCTGTGGACTTGCACTCTTTAGAAAAGGGTTCATTTCCCTTACTCAAATTATTCCACTCATCTGGGCCTTTTTTTGGTTTTATCTGTTTTTCTTTGCCCTCGTCCAACATAGCAAGCTTAGGAGTCTCTCTGAGACCTGGTACTTTAACATTACGTGCGTTATTTATAAAGTGCTAGGCAGATACTTAGTGCTTGCATCTCTTGTAATGAGCAAGTTTACCATACTAAAGTTTGAGTTCGCATCACCCTGTATATTATCAGCGACATTTTCTTGTGTGTATCCCATTTAAAGTTTAAAAAGCATCGGCTATATCTTGCAATTATTTTTTGAGTGATGTAAAGGTTTATTGTGATTTATTCTTGTCTGTATACAGGGTGTACCACGTTTGGAATCTCACAAACCAAGAGATACAAAGTCGGCCAAACAATCTACAGTTGTCAAAGTTGAGCAGTTACAGTCACGGGATATGAGAAAAGCATTCAAGTTATTCAAAAATCTGAGAAGAGACAACAAACGTTTTAGATAATTAGAAAATAAAATCCTATACAGATGTTTTTATAATCACAAAATCTCTCCGTCAGATTTTCAAATGTAAAATAAAAAGGTAACATACATAGTAGGCGTTGATTAATTGAGCTTAATAAAATCTAAAAATAGGTATAATCCATTAAATTGTGAAAAAGTGCACAAGCTCAACACATCAATTTTATGTTTGATCAAGTAACCCTTTATTTACTCTGATCGCATGCTATACACTCTCTATAATGGTTAGAAATGGCTTTTGGTTATTGCGTTTCGACGTCTTTTAAGTTAACACAAATCACGTTCATTTATAGGTTCGCGCATTCTAATGCACACATGAAAAATGAGAGTTATCCCTCCAGGGGGATTTTCTTAACTATTCCACGATGAATCATCTAAAAACATTTGCTTTTCCAATTTCATTATTTATGGAAAATCGATAAATAAGTGAATAAACTTTTCATCATCGGCTCGCCTAGTTTTCAATATTAAACAGATTCGTTTTAGATGTTTACAGCCGAAATAATTTCTTCTCGCAATCTTTAACCTTTATGGTTTCATCAATTATTGTAGACAGTGTAATGAATTTTAAATAGCAATAAAATGATGTTGACTGTTTTGGTTGTTTTTGTAGTAAATAGTGAAAAACTTTTAAAAATCAATGTGGTTTTTTATGTATGTACAAACGAAAAGTCGAGATAGAATATCATAACTTCTCTTTATCTGAAAAATTAAGAAATTTAACGAAAAGCACGCAATCTCAAAACAGTAGGCCAATAACCTTATCAGCAAAAGCGGATTGTATTATTTATGTGAAGCAATGCGAATCCGACGAAGCTTATTTATTGGTCTCGATACCTTTGATATTGATTTTACATTTGTTGCTAACGGAATTAGTAGATAGTAGAACGACAAAACATATTTACGTTTGCTGAAGCCAACTTTCATGAGTTTGAATTAATTGTTTTATTGCTTCACTAGAAGAGTGATTAATGTTGATGAAACCATAGAAGGTGTCTACGTGTAACATCCATACTGTTACAAGAAAACTTTTTGAATACAAAAAAAATTCCGGCATCATTTGCAAAATATGATCATGCATAGCCGAACAGGCATTTTTAAAATACGATCGGAGGATGCTGGCAACAGTTGTACTTTTCCATTCGGAGTTTGTTTTGTGCTTTCCTCCAATAAAAGGATTTTCATCTTATTACAATGATTTAGGCCTTTAAGTAATATACAAAAACAATTACATTATACTGCGTGTATTTATTAGTTCTACAATTGATTATTCGGATTCTGATTAAAGTATCAAGCTAAAATTCACAATATTCCAACAATTCGACATCTAGATTAAGAAAATAAAATTTTTTTGAGAACATCCTGTTAAACCGGAAGCGACTTCGATTTTCTTTTGTTGAATGAACCATCATTTTTTTGTGTCACCCGATAATTCGTGTGATTCTGAACTTAATAGTATTAAGGTAGTATGGGCTTAAGATTTTAGGTTTTTTAAAGAATACTTTGTCAAGCTTGATTCTTTATAAACCAGAAATTGTAGAATGTGTGCTGCTTTATTTTATTATTTAAAAAGTTACCAAACAGACTGTGTTAGTCGCTTTCTACAATAAGTTGTTGTACGTCATCATTCAAGCCGATTTAAAATTATCGTAGTCTGCACCTGTGCATTCAACTTATTCATTTGCAATTTTTTTAGAATTTAAGAGGGGATATTGAAGTCTAGCTACTATAAGTGAGGTTATGTTAATTTTTTCAAGACTAATTGAATATCAATCGAATCAAGATGTCTTTGGATTAAACTTCTTCATTCGTTACAATTTGAAAATCTTCACGATAGTATTAAAATTATGGTCTTTATTCGAGTTAACAAAAATTTAAGCTTCATAAATTTCCACGAAACACCAGATTTGAAAAAGGGAAGTAAAAATGCAAACATTTATCCAAGAGATAAATATCACTGGGTTTTTAGGGTAAAAGGAAGCTCTTGCGGTGATTTGTGAGTTCCAATATCGAAACTGTCAATACAAATAACACAAATACATTCCAGGCCAATTCGCGAACGTAGTTTTTTCTCTCTAGTACGGAATATTATTGAATTTTTCCGCCGTCTGTGCGTACAGTAAGTAGACGGATGCAAGGGCAGACTGTTCATGAAGTGCGAGAAATAAAATGGCAAAAATTGGAAATTTGCCAGCTGCACGAGGCGTGAGTAAGCTTTTGTTTCATTAATTAGGTTTGTTATACTCTAGTGAGCATATTTAAAAAGAGAGAAGAAAAAAAGTTTTATCTATTATTATGTAATGAAAGCGTCGTCGTTAATGAAACTGAATTCCAGATCAGAAGGTTCATAGCAAAAATTTGCGCAGTGGCATTTAAAAATCTCTTTTACACGTGTTTTATAATATATTATTATTGGGACGACATCGGTATATTTATTTTTAAATGTCTGGAGCTTTAGGAATGTACGGACGATTGTAGAACTATTGGAAATAGAAAATTCATCATGAAAATTCCACAGGAAAGATTAGAGAAACCATAAAATTAAAAACTGTAAACAAATATTAACAGTTAATAATACAATTTCAAATTTTCACGTAAGAACCATTAAAGTAATAATGTAAACAAAGCAAAATTCCAGAAATACCGCAATATTTATACACGGTGTCCTGCTTAATGATCTACACCCGATTACTCGGGAAACCTTAAAACTAGCATGCTAAAATCTAGTATTCCGGTATATTCGACCTCTGTGTAGATTGTGAAACTGAAATTAGAACATTTTTTTAGAACGACCTCGACTTTCATTTGTTAAATAGAATCTCTACTTCCTAATTTCTCCGATCGATACTCCGTAGAATTTCCAATAAAAAAGTATTAAGGTACCAAAGGTCTAGAAGTAGAACAAAGTTATCGATCTAGCTTTTGAAATAGCACGTTTCATTTTTTGCGGCCATATGGGTCAGAATCGAATGGAAAAATGCGTCGCAATTTCGAACTATACCTCGTATGCTATAAGGTCTAATTAATTTAGATTTTTAGAGAACTAACATACCACTAAGAGCTTATCAAACCTTCTGACTATATAGCGGAGAGGCGTTTGGTGTCCTAGGCCAGCATTTCTCAATCTCTTTTTTCGAAAATCTTCTGCTTAATAATGAGTACCTTTATGAACTCTTAAGTCAGGACTTTGAGAAGGTTAGATGGTTTTTCTTGCTGAACCATGAAGATATATTTACTGTATGTTTTGCCAGAAACTTCTTCGTGTAACTTAAAATAATGTTGAAGAGTCTTATGTAGCTTTGAGTAACTGATGATAAGTTAGATAAGATTTAGCACACGAATCCAGGTGGGTTTAGACTTTCAAGACTTTTGTGAAGTCTTTCTGCAGACAAATATCAAATGTGGCCGTTTTTATTATTTGCAAGCAAAAAGAAAATCCTTTAGCAGTTCAAACTGTTCGAGTTGAAAGAAGATAGAAAGCAATTTTGCCATGATGATCAACATAATCAACAACATTGTATCCTTCTCTATCAAATTTTCTTAACATCAATCATTCAAACAGAACTACAAAATCATCTTTCAGGCACAGGTATCACTATGTTTTGTTGTAGTACAGAAATATTACTTGTTAGAACATTGTTGGGTGACACATCAATGGTATCAGATCAGCATTTCTCAGTTTGGAAGCAGCAGGCGATCATTTTCCATTATAGAGTTTAAGTTACAAGAAAATTATCACAAGACTCAATTTTGCTCATCACCATGCAGGTTTGTTTCCCAATGACTTCATAAGTCACAAACCAATGGAAATAGAAAGCTCAGCCCGGCTTGCGCAAAACATGACATAAATGGAACTTCCAGTTGACAAATGCGGCACAAATAAAAAGAAGAAATTAACAGTTGGTCAGCTACGACTTGATCCAAGTTTCCAAAAATTTTGCTTAAATTCATTCAAACGAAAGCCAGAAGCTAATTTGGAAACACAACATGAAAGCCGAAATTACATTTATACTGGGTGTCTCAGACCACCCGTCCACCTTTATTAAAATTAAGGGGTTTGAGATTTTTCGATGAAACGAACGGTTCCCTTACTAAGTTCGACGTGCTCTTTCGTAAGGTGTAAAAATTGAAAACCCTCGAGCCTTCCATTAAAATTGTAAATGGAAACCCCTATATTTTATTTTAATGCAAATCTGGATACGTATAATTTATTTGAAACCTTTTTTTCGATTCGTAACAAACGCAAAAACTTCTTAGCTGAAACTTTGCAATTATCCCACGAAATACACTTCCGATGAAAAGATTAAAATATTATCAAAATAATTATTAAACTGTGCTAGAATTGAGCTGCCAACTCACTCTTGGGGGTGGGGGGTGAGTAGCGTGGGATAGTTTTACATTTTACATTGATCTCCAGTTTTTACCCATGTTCTTAATTCCTAAGAAAGCATGTCTAATCAAAAAATTAAAGATTTAAATGAATATTGAATTTATTTTTTCTTAATTTATTTCAATCGAAAAACAATTCTACAATAATGCAAATACTTTTATGAAAGATGTGTGCGTCATTCTAGATGATGTAAGTGTTCATTCCGGCGGGGCAAGAATCGACTGCGCTAAGAAGTTTTTTGCGTTTACAGCGCCATCTGTTATAAATCAAAAA
>VTPC01089915.1:606924-622333 GCA_011009095.1 Ignelater luminosus | reverse complement strand
GGTCAGGCTTTATTTTCCAACAGGACACCTTGGGTTAGACTTTGTCATCCATTAAATGAATAAGGAAGCAATTTTACAGCGCCTCCCATGGAACTTCTCAGAGTTAGAGTCCTCCAACAAGCCCGTCATCGAACTTCTATCTCCAACAACGATCAGGCTGTACCCACATCGGGCTTCGCTCTCTATTAACCCTCTCGAGGAAGTTTTTGATTAACTTAACAAACCTAACTTTTAAAATGGTTTGGGTTTTTTTATCTAGATAGGTTTTTTTGAACGAATCGGAAGTTTTGGGTACTTCATTCTTGTGGAGCTGTTCTTCGAACTGCAAAAGTCTTTCTTATTATATTATGCTACTGTCTTTGGAAAACTTAAAAGTTTCTCTAACTCATTTTTCTTCTACTTACTGTAGTAGTAATGACTACCGCTGACCTCCGTCAGAGTTGGCTTGTGACATAAATATTGACATAATGGTCTTTTCTTGTCCTTAATTGTTACTCAAGAATATTTTTATATTTAAAACAGATTTTTGCTCTATTTGGTCTTATCTGGTACAACTAGAGGATGTTCTGAATTTGTCCCAAAACATCGTTGCTGACCAAAACCATTATTATTGTTTTTGCTGATTAGGTATTAGAAGAGTACTCGACTTTTGAAGATTCAAACGAAGTCAATATGAAACAGGGAAAAAACTTGCTCATAAAACAAAAAGGTGTTTCCATTCACCCACAACATCAATTTAATCTCCCGTCATTTCAGACAAAATGTTTTTCAATTTTTAGTTGCAACAAAAACACAAAATCATCTGTCAGATGTGACATTTTAATTTTTGATATTAAATCAAACTGAACAACACATACATACATACATACTACGTTGTGGGGCTTGTTGGTAATAAATTATTTAGAAACTATTAAGACGTAAGGTACTATCCACTTTTATGAGCTTATAAATAATAAAATAATAATTTCAGCGCAATACCAAACAGCAAAACGTGATAATGGTAAACCACCTACACTATACAACATACGTCAGAACTACACCTCAATGAGTTTCCGAGATAAGTAAAGATAAAACCTTTTTGTAAAAGGATAAACACAGCTTCCTCACAACGTTTTGTAACCATTGTATACACCTTTTTTACTGTTATTCCGCGTGGGATAAACACCTTTTATTTCTAAATCAACAATTTGGAAAACACTCAATGTTAGCCCTTTCGGTAAATATTACGGTACGCTACTGATTTAAAGAGAGGCAATTAAAGTGTTGCGTGTGGTGGTTTTCCTCTTTTATGTTTGATGTTCTTAAAGTTCACATTTTCTTCACTTTTCCTTTTCTTTTTTGTAAATCGAGATTTTCTATTTGCATTTTAAATAAGGTATGGTTTGAATACAGAAATTTCACTGAATAGAGAAAAAAGAAAGTTTAATCTCCACCCCAATTTCCCCTTTTTTTAGAAGTCAGATATCCCCTGGAGGCGAATTCGGCTTGTATAACATCGGACTGTGGTAATTGGCTAGGAAAATCGACCAGAAAATTTTGTTCATTTCGGTTGCTGTAATTGTTACGTCATAATAACAAACGTTATAACTACGAGAGAAGGAAGGCATCTTACAACGGTGTAGTAAGTTCACGATGGGACAAACCGTTGCTTTTAAGTGTATGACAGGTTGACCTAAAGCTACCTGTTTAAATTTACCTGCCTGTCCTATTTAAGAATCTTTTAAAAGCGCATTTCAATAAAATACACCTCTTTGCAACCCACGAAAAATCCTACTCGTAAACGTGTATTTCTAATACAGAGTACTAATTAGAATGATTAAAAAACCAGGAAGCGACTATGACACAAAGACAACACGCCCTAGTTTCGAAATTTTACAAATTCATACTACCATTTACTATCTTGTCTTATATGCTAAGCATTTATAGTCACGATAAAACTTCAATCACAGACAGAACTAACAGAATCAACTTAGAAAAATCATTATTTTAGAAAAGCCATGGAGAAAAAACTTACTGCTGGTTCTTATAGCTGAAGAAATCGAGAATGAGACAAGCTCCTGGCTGAGCCAACTCTAAATCATCTTGATATAGGTCACAATATTCATCGACCGATGTTAATATCACACAACAATCACAACTAAGTCCGGGTACTAAAATTTTGTTTATGCTTTCCACATACACGAAAGATATACACTGACAGATTTTGACAACTTCAACGTACGAATCGCGATATGGGATGCGCAAGGCGACACGAGACATGAACCAACTTCGAAACGAGGCGTTTGCGACGAACACACGAACTCGGTAAGTTGTTTGATCGTGGTGGGGATAATATAAATATATTGATTTAGGTATATTGGTTGCCTAACAGGAGCCGATTTATGTGGAAAAAAGGAGAAAATGAATCACCAGCCCGCGATGGTTCCAGAAGATACCATGCTCTCATTTTTAAATTCTAAAATGAATCATCTTTACTGGACCTTGGACCTATTTTTACGTTAATTGCAAAAGTATTTACAAAAATTCCATTGATAATATAATATTTGACAGAAACTATCAATCTTATTCATTATTCTTACTGCGATAGTGTTTCAGTTTCATCTCAAATATTTAAAAAAAATGCAATGCCGGTTTGTTCCATGGTAATCATTAAAGGTTCAAAAATTAAATATTTCAGGAAAAATCTTATCCCCGTAGTGAGATTTAAAGAGATTCCTTATTAATTAAAAATGAGGTAGATATGTTTACGTTTATTTATTTACAGCAACGTAATCATTTACAATTTTATTTAGCAATTCTTGCTTCTTATACGCTTCTTATAATGTACATCCTCGAACTTCCTAGGCCCTAGCATGTCAAATAACAAACTTTGTGAAGTTCGTCTCCAAGATTTATATAGTACGTTCACGTTACCTTGTTCCACGGTTTAGTTTAAATATCAAAATACCAGGTTCAAGACTCTTTCTGTTTCAGGAGTGAATGCAGCCGGCGGAAAACAGCGAGCTTTTCCGGTGGGCCATTTGTAATTTTTGTCAGCAAAACTTACATAAAATTATTTGCTTCATTTCTCTTTTTAAAAAATGAAAACTGCGTTACTATCACATCTATCCATGGGCGCCGGCAGGATCTTTTGTAGGAGGAAGTGCAAGATATTTTACGGCCCGTAACCGACCCAAGGGCGTAGCCAGGTAGGGACAGAGGGGGGGGCAACTGAAATAGCTAAGAAACTGCCCTGAAGAAAGCGGACTATTTTACAAAAGAAACGTTGGAAAGATTTTCATTAAATCCGCAAAAACTGATGCTAACTGTCTGAATTGTTTTAAAAAGATTTTCGTATCAAACTGATAGTATCATTATTACACCCAAATGAAAATACTTTTCATCCAAACTTATTTTTACGTTGAATGTTTTTTTTAGTCGACAGAATATTGGTCCCTCCCTAATATCAGTTCTGGCTACGCCCATGAACCGACCGACCACGTGGTTGAGGTTTGTATTTGAGAGATCTGGAGATCCCCAAACCAACTCATTTCAAGTTTTCTGTTTTTCTTCAGAGATGCAACCGTGCTGGTGAGTACAGCGACAGATTTGATTAGTACCTCGCTCTTATCCTATATTTACTTTGCCCTTCCTAAAAATTTCCGTTCTTGACGTATGCACATAGATAAGAAGCTCAACGGTTATTTGAATTCTGGATCTGTTTGGTATTTTTTAACAGGTAAATTGTTGTATACAAGAACGCGAGTCCTAATTTCCAGTGAAGAAGTTTTTTTGACCAAGGGTTGTTTTGACTCAAATTGTCCGTTTTCCCTACTTTTGAGAGTCTGTAATATTAATACTGAATAAGACAAGCCAGTTCAAAAGTGACAAAAGCAGAATATAAAAATTCTAAGAATCTATACAAAGACTAATTCAGTCACCTGGAAATTAGAATATCCTCAATCTGAGTTTCAAGTCTGTTGAATGAATGGGTTTGTGTTTGAAATTCTGTGTTTAAAAGCAAGAAGTCAAACATGCCGAAAAAGGCTAACCTTCTCAATTGTTTGAGCACTCATATAACGTATGATCGATCTTCAGTTTTAACAAAAAGCACCCATTCTTTAACCTCTTGATCTAAGAATCTTAGGCAGAATTTGGAACAAAAAACAGTTTTCATTTTTTGTTCCTCATTCATTACACACGAATCAAATTTGTAGTCGTCGTCCAATTCTGATGCGAAAAGGATTTTGCCTCGCTTGTAAAAATTCTACTGGGCAACATTTTCTATCCTGCGAGGTTCAAATGCGCCCCTTTGCATTTCCCTCGCTGTAACCATCCATTCATCTCTGGGCATAGTATAATACACAGAACACGTATAGTATAGCATCTAGAGGATTATCATGCCATTAGAAACCCTCTATAACATTAAATTCTTGATTTCCTTCTATTTCATCCCAGGATCCACATAATACATAACCGTTTCTTAAGCTTGGAATCGCAAAAGTTTTGAAATGGACCTACCACGCGGTCCATTTCAAAATTCTAATTATAACCAGCCAGCATCACGTTTCTAGATAAAACATGGGAAGGAAGAAAGAATCTTTCCGTCTTTCTATTTTGCCCATAGTTGTAAGAGATAAACATTTTCATTGATTTGTTTTGTAATAATGCCTTTCGGCCAACTTCTGCTAAAATTTATTTTGGTTAAGTTTCAACTTCACCCTTTCAGTTTTTCATAGTCTTTCGTGTGCATCTACAACAAAATAACATGGGAACACTATTTCATTTGTTTGGGATCTATGCTTTTGGAGATCCTCCTTACCGTACACAAAATTTTCAACACAAATCTAAATTCTTACAAAATCTTATTTTTTTGTTTTCGTTTTTTCTTAATAAAAATACAATGTATACTGTATTATCGGCAAGCTCAAAGTGACGACAATCCTAGGTTTGCCTAAACAAATCTCGATGTTGTTGCAGTAAGAATGATAGGTTAGTTGCTACAAGAATTATGTGGTTTTGCCTGACTTTGGGCTTTGATAGTAACGTACACTGTACTGTAATGGCTCTACTCATAAATAAGAAGTAAAAGATACTATTCCCTGTTTGGTATTTTTATTTGTAAACTCCAGAAGCAGAAGAAATTAAGTAATCGAAGTTGATCGTTGCACTGATTTTGAATTGAAAAGGTAGAGAAACATAAGATGATAAGGACAAATGAAGACATAAATATTCTTGATAGGCTCAGGAATACAGCACTTCGCGCACAAAAACTGCTATCACACACTTTGAGATGATCGAGATCGATTGTTTTCGGTAAAAATTAATCAGTTCTTTTATCATTCAAAATATTATGCTCATCACATTTCTTATATATCATCCCTGACGCCTCTGCTATTATGACTCTCCACAAGCTGGCGCTTCTGCTACGCTCCATCTTTATTTACTGTTGCAATAATTTCTTATCTCTACTCTACTTAAAACCTAGCAAAAGTGGGTCGATTAGATTGTCCCAAAAATTCCAAAATTCCAAACCAGGCAAACCAGACCCTATAGGGCAGAGCCGCTGGGTGCACATGAACTGCCTTTGTGTAAACTTTAAAAAACTTCTCTCTGGTTCTCTGCAGGTACTCACTGGGAAGGGTTCCCTCGAAGTCAGTCAAGATGCTGCCTCTTTGATAAGCCAAGTGCCACCCATTTGATTAGGTGTCGTGTCTTTGTTTTTCGATCCTTAAACGGTAAGTGCAAACAGCGCGATCATCTAGGAATTGTTGGTACTGGCTTCATCAATACAATCGCCTATAAGGCTGCGCGTAGCAGTTTTGTTATCAAATTTCCTTTCTTTCTTTTTTGGGGTAGAAGGAGGTTTACAACAAATACAATTTTTTCTACCTATAATATCTGACCTGGCGTGAAAGGGCTAATTAGATTTAAATTGTAATGAGCCCTTCTAATTTTTTTTTGTGCCTGACATGACTTTCAGAAGTAACATTTTTGCCTACGATTAATATGTGACACTATTCAGAAAAGTCCAAAAATCAGCATTCAGCTGTAGTTTTTACAGAGTCTGATCGTTTTAGATCTAGAGGCTTTTCGGTAACAAAAGTCGTTCTTGTCATATTTCTCCCGTCTCTCCTCTCCCAGTTACAAAATTCATTTTAATTCTATAAACCAACATCTAATTACAGCACCTTCATTCTGTAACAACTCTTGAATGGGAACTGGAAAGGTTATAGCCATAATACTATTAATATCCTCTCTTGTCTCATGTAGACTAGAGAACGGCTACAAACCAATCTTGCCTTGTTTATTAAAATCTGATACAGGCTCAACGTACTCCATCCATGATGTGAGAACAATCGACTTTTGTAGGTTGTTGGAGATTGCAACCTTTGGCCTATTCTTCCTAGGCTGATCAACGAATCATCACAGAATGTTTTCCTGGGAGTCGCGAAGCAACAACAGCAACAAAAATTAAATCATGCACTTTTCAAGGCTATACCCAAAACCACAATTTTTTAATTTTGTGGTTGACAAGCAAATACACAATGCAGTATAACAACAGCCTGCAAGTATCTTGAGGAGTTATGTAGAAACCATTCAGTAATCCATTATTAAAAAGCCAAATCAGAGAAAAGAAAGCTTCTCGTGGGTAAACTTCTGTTAAATATTAAAGAGAGGAATACGAAAAAGCAAGAAAAACATGCCGTGTTGATTTCCCGCTGCAAAGTAAACGAAGACCGTTCTGCGAACTGAAATTCATCTGCGGAAGTTGTGGTACGAAAGGCAAGAATTCTGAAAATGGAAACGTCACGTACAATCGCAAAGTTCTCTTGCGATACTGTTATCTTTGTTGCTATATATGACATCAATAGCCGTTGTTGGTGTTTCTGGTGGTGTTTTTATTTTTGCTCAGGATAAAAGTAGCAAACGAAACAGAAATAAGTTTTTCCTTTTAGGTATTAGAAGATTAATTAACTGCATGATGTGGAGAAGGTGAACCCCCATAAGTACTAAGCACTAAACTAACTGTGTTATACATTCCACCAAACGATATTTGTTGGTAACTGTTAACTAGTCTATTGTATAGAAATACCATCCGAGTGAATCCCCGTTAACCTTTCGTACACGCCTATTGTTATTACTAACTGGCCAAGGACATCGTCAGTACTTCAATACTTGGGGAGGGGGGGTGCAAGATATGAAAATAAACGTGCTTCTTGAAATATCTGAGAAAATGGCAAAAAAGCTTCCAAAGACATTACCCTTCTTGCAAGTACAGAGTGATTGCAATTGATTGAGGATGGTTTGAATTTGGCGCCATGTTTAAATTATTTTCATGTTGGTGCTACTTGTTTACTTTTTGCAATCTGTCAAGTCTGTGTTGTTTACAAGGTATAATAACAAACAGTACTGTATAACCTCAAAAAAGGTAGATTATGTTATTCTTATATTGATGATAACAAAACATGTAATTTGACAATTTACCCCTTGATGACCCTAAACGCTTACTCACTATAGCCAACCCACCACGTGAAAAACTTTGGCGCCAAATTTAAACCATCCTCAATCAATTGCAATCACTCTGTACTTCTCTACTATCTTTCAGATTTTCAAGAAAGTGACGCTAGACCAACAGCGACAATACCTAACAGATGTGAAATTCAAGAAAATCGTCAGCTTCATTTTTATGAGGATATAACTAGAGCTTTCTGTTTTTAGATTTTTCTAAACGGGACCAAAACAAGACCTGGGTACTACAAGAATCAAGGTTTTTTTATTTCATTTGTTATTTGCCCAAAAAATCATTCACACTTTTTAATTCTCTGCTTTGTTTGATTTAATTATGTATCACTGTTATAGATATTTGTCCGGCAGTATGGAACATCGCGAGCTAATGTTTGGTATGCAAGAAACTATTCTCAGTTTTATAATCTTCTTTTCTAAGAAAAAGAGGCGTTTATACATAATTGAGTGGAACTATCCAGTGCAGTAAAAGTGTTTTTTTCTTTAAATAGGCGCTAACCAAAACGATCTTTTTGAGTTTTGTCGAAAAATGGGAAAAAACAAAGCAAATCGGAAACAAAAATATCGCTCCTCTTCACTCATTGTTCCGCCCATGGTTCCAATTCACCTAAAACAGCAGCAGGTCACTTGAGGTCACGGTTAATTAGAACTAAAGTTTATCTTTACTGGTTAGTAATCTGAAATTAGTTGAACCCGGTTTATAGTAAACTTAAACTGCAGTTCACCTAACCATTCATTTAAAAAAATGTGAAATTTGTAACTTTATAGTTATGGATGTTCTTTATATACAGCTACAATTGTACAATTCAATATTCGTTTAAGATATTGTCAGAAATGGCATACTAATTTGTGTCCGCTATAATCCTGACAAGAAATTGTTACAAAATAAAGATTAGGTTAGGTTGGCTTTATCTTGTAATTGGCAATAAACGCATGTAAGTAAAGTATGCTTCGTAGACATGCATTACTTAGATTTTCTGTATATATTAACTACAGACTTATCTATTATGAAAAATAAATAAGTTTAATTTGATTGATTATATGATTTGGTATACATGAGAGATAGGCAACACATGCAACACACAGTTCCAAAAGAGGAGCGGTAAATTAGAACTGTATCATTTCTATACGTATGGTAATGATAAAGAGTAAATTGCGATTTATAATTATCAACGTATTTGCCGCATTTTTATAATGTCTATCCCTTGATTAATGAGGTGCAGTAGAAGGTACTTAAAAATAATTATGTAAATGAATGTGACTTACTGTGTATGTAGATTTATAGTTGCAGGCAGACTCGCTGGAATATTTTTCCCTTGCAATATCTAAAGGTAGATTTTACTTAGTTTTGAAGTTATTTCTTTAAAGCAGCAATAAGAGCATATACAAGCACTTCACAGCAAATTATTTGTCAGTTATATAATTAAAAACAGTAGTTATTTATTTCGTTATTGAATAAACTGATGCAAACAGTAACAGCTCACTTCCTTTTCAGTCTTACAGCTTAGTAATAAATAATCATTTTATCAGGACTGTATTATTCATGTACATAATATATCACATTAAACTATGTTACTGAAATATATAGATGATATGCACATTAACATTCTTGGCATAGTATGTGTATGTAATTGTTAAAGAAAATCGTAAAATTAATTACTGTAAAAAGCGGGAAATTGAGTATAATCTTGACGACCCAAGGTATGTATAGTTAGAAAAAGCAAGAAAAGACTTTAATGATCAAACTTGCAATTTATTCTTATGCTTAAAATCTAGAACAGTGTTTCCTAATATAATATAGTTCATAATCTTTTAAAGCACATCTTCTATGATTTTTCAATCAAGTCAGCCCAATGCTTATTCTAGCTTTAGTAATTTTTAGCTAGAAAATCTTTGTTTTTCTAATACACTGTTATCTGTAAATGTAAATTGTAATTATTGACACTCTTTCTTTTCTATAAGTTAAATGATTTAAATTATTAACAGTTGAATATAAATGTCTGAAATTACTTTACTTTTAACTTATGCACTAAAGTTGTTCATGTTTCAGGTTCCGTACGATAACAAATTTCAACTATGAATTCAAAGATTATCAAAAGAAGAAGCTCAAATTTTACACCAAAAGAAGTAAAAACCCTTCTAGCTCTAATCAAAAAGTATAGGGGTTATATTGAATGTAGAAAGACAGACAGCAGAACAAATGAAATGAAGAATTTAGCTTGGGAAAAGATAACTCGGGAATTCAATGGCATTTTAAGTGACGGAATTTACAGATCAGTAAATACATTACGACAAAAATACGAAAATACTAAAAAACAATCAAACAGGAAGTTTGCCCTTTTAATGCAAATGTACAAGAATGGCGTAGATGGAAAATCTGTCGAAGGTCTTAACATAACTGATATTGATAAAGATGTTAAAAAATTAATAAGTAATACAGGATCAAACAGTATTAAAGTAGAAGTTACTAGTAACAATGAAGGTACTGTTTATTGTTCTTCTTTTTGTTTCTTTTCTTCTTTTGTCATCCTTCTCTCATAGCACAGATTTAAGCATTTTTTCTTGAGTATACTCTTTTTGTGAATTTCTAGGCTTGTAATGATATTTTTTTATTGGTGTCTGTTTTTTATTTGCTTATAGAAACTGAAAATATTTGCAAGCAAGATGATGCATCACATATACCATCTGATGAAAAATTATTAAATGAAGACATCATTGAAATTTCAGAAGATTCAAGTTTCCTTGTGATGAATGCTATTGGTGATCCTGAATTAATGAATCATGAAGAAATCTCTGGTTAGTATTTTCTTAAGAAAAAGAAACGTGTTGATACAACTTATTAATAAAATAATTTCAGCTTCAATGAATGACAATTCCATTTTTATTGATAAAGAAACATATAAGGCAACACCTAGTGTGCAAAATGGTATACTTATTTTCTTTATAGTTTATAGTCTTATTTAATTCAATTCTATTTTTATTAGATAATTCTTCATCAAATGCACCTATATCTGAAAATGTGGATACATTATTGGAATTAAAGCAGAGTTTGAGTGATATACAGAAAAAATGTTTTTTGGAAGAGCATTATTTGAAAATGAAACACATGAAAGAGATGCACCGACTTATGATTCAACATCAAGAATTGCAAAACAGACTTTCAATCAAACAACAGGAAGAGATCCATAATGAGAAGTTAAGAAAAATCAAGGAAGAGCATATAATGAAAATGAAAATACTAGAAACTCAAAGGATAGCGAGTTTGTAGTTATGCATATATAAATGGAATGCGCTATCGAAAGGTTTATTTAGAGGAATATAAATTTAGTTGAAAATAAAATTACACACATTTTAAATACATGGCTAGAAATATTCAGCTAAGATGTGATACAAAATAATATCTATTATAGTTTAATTTTGTTAAGTTGTATGAAATACAATAAATAAAAATCTTTATCAAAAAAATCTGTCAAACCTTGAATAATTTTTTATGCACATAAAATAAAACTTTTGTATTCTTCAAAAGATTCTCGAAAAGTGTTAAATTCTTCGCTATTTTTAATTACAGAAATCTCATATCCATTGGGGGCATTTAGTAAAATCAGTACCTAAATGTAATTTTGTTGCAAGTTACATTTAGGGACTCTAATAGTTGATTAGAAATGAGACTGAAAAGAAATTTATTGATGCATATCTGTTCCTAATTAAAATTTGTTTTGTGAATAGAATTCTTTTTCCAATTTTGCTCTAGCTATTTGTGTCTACTGACATTCATTGACCAAAATTAGCCCATTAGCAATGGGGTTGTTGACAGCCTCTAATTGTTAACAGATGGTGCTACTAGTCTTATCAGTCAGTCCAAAGCCAATCAGTCTTACTCTCCCTGCGCTTGTGACAACAATGTCAATATTTCTATCACGTGTTTTAATACTGTTTAATAAATACATTGTCTCTCTCTACTACATTTTAAAGCAAGATAGGTATAGGATCGTTAAATACTGTATTGCCCTCTATCATCAAATGTTTGAACATTGCTAGAAAAAAACCCCATTTAATATGTGCTAGTCTTACTGGTTACTGCAACAATTGTCCACCAATAAGCAGTATGCATCAATTTATAATTTCCAACCTGCTGGAATTTTGATAGTTAGCGTAGTGCATGCGCAAATTATTAGTGTGTCTTATTTCTTTTTAAATTTTACTTTGTAGTTTTTGTAAGGTTATGTTACAACATGTGGTTTATAGAGAACGTGCCCTTGACGTACCCTGAGTGTACTATCTATCTCTTTCTTATTAATTACAAATCATGTTTTTCATCTTGTATTAATTTCTAGGTTATCTGAATTTATTAAATACAATTAAAAAATATGGTTTGCAGTTGATAAGAAATAGAAAGATAGTTGTACCCCCAAGGTGTATGTTGTCTAGGCAGTTATATTTTTGGTCTTGAATGATTTTTCTGTTGTAACGGTTGTAACATTCTGAAATATTGTACAATTTAAAAAATATTGTATGACACACCACAGCATAAAAAAAATCATGCAGACTTGCCAAAACATCAGATCATAAATGCTAATGTACAGTGGACCCAGCGTAAGCTTGCGGGTCACCCTGCGCAGACGAGGAACACAGATAGGAGATGAACGAAAGAGACACCGCATACGCACCAGAGCATTTGTACATTAAGTGATAAAAGTTGCATCTAAAATTATAAACAGGATGAAATCGTAATTTAAAAAAAAATTGAACTCGAGCTCGTATTGATCTTTTGTACGAAAAACCGTAATGGATTTTGGAAACTTATATTAATACAAACTTTTGGGTGACTGGTATATATTTACCTATCAAAAGATATTTATGTAATTTAAAAATATAGTATGAATTAAATTTTAAAATATTTAATTAAATAAAATAAAAATTAAATATATAAATTAAATTAATAGTATTAAATACTTCCTACATTAATTTTAAAACAACACAATTATTCTAACTTACCGCAATAATTAAATAACTCAATTAACAGTCTTGCCGTAGAAATTCTCTGTAGCTAATGAAAGGTTGTTGACTAGATGTCTTGTAACTCGGGGAAAAAACCATAAATATACATTTCCTTTCCTTTCAAACATTTTTAAAGAGATGATTGACATTTTTGCAATGATTTATACCCTCTTGTCATTCAAGTTGTAAAATTTACCTAAACCTTTTTATAAAATAGAAATCTTAACTAAACACGATTTGAAATTACTATTGCAGAAAATATCGAAATATGTAATTTACAAAGATACAATACTAATAAGACAATAAACTTCAAGGCTGAATCCTGAATTTTAAATAGAATTTATAAATTAATTCGATAGGTAATCAGACTATAATAAATATAATAACAAACCAATAATATTAAAAATATAACTAATAATAGTAATAATAGCAATTACTAGAGATAAATAGAAATAAATAGTAAGCTTCTTGGGAGGTATAGGAAAAAATAGCAGTGATACTTTTTTTCGAATGTACACAAGTTACTGTCTGGAAAGTCAGCTTAAAAGTGAACTCCTCCCACCCTTCTGAAGGATTTTCCAGTGCGCATTGGAGGTTCACCCGCAAGCTTACGCTGGGTCCACTGTAGGTGGGAAATTTGAATCTTTTTTCATACTGCTAGATACAATGAAACTAAACTACAATATTTTAGTTGATGTTGATTGATACTACTTAACAGCTATTGATGGTAGAGTTTGCAATGAGACTATGGCCTAACCATAGAAAAATCAAAATTCAAATTAAGTTTGTTAAGAATCTGACGAAGGTTTAGACCTTATGACCTAATTTTTTTAAATGACACCTCATCTTGACAGGTGCTTCATTTGATAGAGAATTGTCTGCTGATTTAATTAATTTCATGTTTGTACATTTTGTTCGACTTTTATTTAAAAAACTATTAAAAGTAACTGTCAGCAAAAGAACTTACCCCTGGTTGCATAAAGTGTTTTTAAAGTCATTATTAAGCTAATGCGATGTTAACTTTAAAATCCAGCAATCTGATTGAAGAATTCTAAGCTGATATTAAATTCTACTACTTCTGATTGGTTAATGATGTTCTTAACTTGAGAACGCAGTTAAGAACACTTAATGCAACTGGGGGTTAGAAATATGTACATTACATGAGATAATGTAATAATAACATAAACAGTAGCAGTAGAATGCCACATTTGCTATTTTTCTCACTCGTGGTATACCTCAACTTCCAATGTCATTGTAGAAAATACAATTCTGGAGAGTCTTTAGACGTTTTTGTTGCAGCATTTTTATGGCTGCATGTTTTCCTATAAAACTTGAATTAATAAATATTTTTTATAAATGATTATATTTTAATGCAACTAGGTAATTATATAATCTGCCTTTTACAATAAATAAGCACACACTTTAATGCACTCGCTTAGGAATAAAAGCTACTAACTAACTTAAGATCACATCTTGAGGTCACAACAATTTTTGTCTTTTCTCACAATATGTAGCACTTCACGGCACTTTAATACAGTCTTTTCTGTTACCATTCAATACTACATTGTGTTTTTAATCATCCATTAACATCGTTAATGGATTCTTGCCTGTCCTAGTTGATCCAGGTGATATTGTAGTTGCTGAAATCAATAAACTCAATAAATACATGTGATGAATTTTAATGTGTCAACTTATACCTTGATCTGAGAAATGTCGTTGTGTATTAAGGCAATCAAGCCATTCAGTCATGCTGATTTGTCTATCTTTATTGATATCACAGTATCGGGGAAGTTTCTTTCCACATCGTTTCAAGTTCTTAATTCCTGCCATTAAGTCCTTAAAACTCTTCCATTCATTTCGATCCAGCACTTTATTTTTATTTTTATCAAATACAACAAAACTCCATGTAGCTACCTGTTCTTCACGTGAGGCTTTCCATGTAGCACCATTTCTATAGTTTATTAATAAAATAATTTAAATTACGTAAAATAATTTGGTTGGATAAACATTTTAATTCAGAAGTCTTACCCTGTTATGCTAGTTCCATTTGTTTCTTTTAACATTCTTTGGTGAAGATATTCCATAAGATCTTTTAAAAATGCAAATTTCTTTTCATCAGGACAGCCTTTCATGGGGCGGCTTGGTGCAGGGATTTGGTCACATTTTGGAGTTTGATTTTTAACTGAAGTTCCTGGAATATTTTTACCTGTATCTTCATTCACACACCAACAATAACCTGCTGATTTATAACACTGAATCTGAAAAATTTGTGGAAAACTTTAGAAAGCTTTTAGAATGAATAAAAATGACGATGAGCAAGAGGGTAGATAAAGAATGGGATTTACTAAGATGTAATTTTGTCATAGATTTTGATGAAATCAGATTCATCTTATTGTTATGTCCCAGAATATTTATTTCAGTCTTATGTGTCTAGTAAATTACTGAGTTTAAACTATTAGCAAAACTATACTAAGAATTGACATTTATAATTTAAGAAATGAGATAAAAATGATCAGGCAGACAGTCTTGAAATATAAAATTTGAAGTTGACACTGTCGACACATAATACTATTATACACCCTTACTATTTTGTAACAAATGAAGATATTAAAATAAGAAAGAATTCAATTGACTCAATCATCAGCACACCTAAACTCAAAATCTTAAAAGGTACTTCTTTGCCTGTGATATAATGTTGTAAAAGGAATAATAATGGCAGTCTTTTGCTGAAAACACAATTCAAATCAACCAGAAAATACAGATTTTAGTAATACCCCTTATATAGGCACAAAAATGTGACTAGTAGGCAAATGCCAAATATCCTAATAATGGCTCTGAGGTCATAGTACTTATAGTTAAGTAAATCTGATGTTAAATTTGAATCTAGAATGCAATGTGATAAAAA